>PVIH01008818.1:0-62248 GCA_004025045.1 Sigmodon hispidus | reverse complement strand
CCCAAAAATATGCCTCATTTTCTGGGAAACATATGCTGGAGCATTGTCAGTCTTAATTTGATCAGGAATTCCCAGTATGGCCATGGCTTCCAGAAGATGAGTGAGTACTGCATTTGCATTTTCAGAACTCAGGACGGTAGCCCACTGCATTCCTGAATAAGTGTCAATGGTGTGATGAACATATTTCATCTTACCAAATTCTGGGAAGTGAAACACGTCCATCTGCCAAATCTCATTGCTCCTAGTACCCTTAGAATTACTCCCAGCAGGCAAGGATGGTTGATTGTAAAGGGAACACTTGTCACACTTCTGCAAAATTTTCTTGGCTTGATGCCAAGTGATAGGAAAACTCTTCCTTAACCCCTTGCTATTGACATGATGCTTCTTGTGAAATTCTGAGGCTTCTACCACATTCCCTATCAATAACCAATCAATCTCATCATTACCCCATGCTAAAAGGCCAGGAAGGCCTGAATGAGCCCTGATATGTGTTATATACATAGGATGTGTTCTATTTCTAATGATATACTGCAGCTGTACAAACAGGAAGGTTAATTCTGTATCATCAGGTGTGAAGTCAGCAGTTTCAATAAGAAATACAACTCCTTCTGCATAATGAGAGTCAGTTATCAGGTTAATGGTTCCAGGAAAATCCAATAACACCATAATAATGGTTTATCCTCTACCACATGGGGGAAAATCCAATTAGTCTTCTTTATAAATTGAATACCTTTGCTTAGGGGATATTTATTATTAATCTCCCCCATAAACCCACTACAGGCCTTTTGCCAAGGTTCATTGTCTGCCCATAATTGATCAATTTCCTCATTAGTCAAAGGTACAACAATTTCTGCTGGATCCTTTCCAGTCAATTGTCGAAGCCTAAATTTTCCTTTGAAAATCAAATCTGAAATCTTTTCAATGTATGTTTTTAGTTTTTTACTTGGTCTATGTGGCAGAAATATCCATTCTAATATAATATTTTCTCTTTGCATTATGACCCCTGTAGGGGAATATTCAGAAGGCAAAATAACCAGGATGCAGTCGAGGTCTGGGTCTATACAGTTAATATGTGCTTCTTGTAATCTCTTTTCCATCAATGCTAATTCTTTCTCAGCTTCAGCAGAGAATTCCCTAGGACTATTCAGATCCTTATTTTCATCTAAAGTTTTGAACAAATGAACCAGTTCATAGTGTTTAATACCAATAACTGGACGTATGTGGGCTATATCCCACAATAGCTTCTGGAAATCATTAAGTGTTTTTAATCTGTCCCTCTTAAGTTGTACCTTCTGAGGTCTAATTGTTTGCAAGCCTATTTTATATCCCAAATAATTGATAGAATCCCCTCTTTGTATTTTTTCAGGGGCAATGTGAAGTCCCCAATCAGGCAACACCTTCTTCAATTCCTCAAACAGTCTTTCTAAGGTGTTATCATCTGGGTCCGTAAACAATATATCATCCATATAATGGTAAATGATAGATTGTGGGAATTGTTTGCGTATCACTTCCAATGGCTGTCGGACAAAATATTGGCATAGGGTGGGGCTATTCAACATCCCTTGTGGAAGGATCCTTCATTGGTTCCTTTTTACCGGGTATGAATTATTAAAATTAGGTATAGTGAAAGCAAACTTCTCCCTGTCTTGTTCCTGTAGAGGTATTGTAAAAAAGCAGTCCTTCAGATCAATAACTATTATAGGCCATACTTTAGGTAGTAAAGAAGGTAAAGGTATACCAGATTGTAGGGTGCCCATGGGCTGAATCACTTTATTAATTGCTCTTAAATCCGTCATCATTCTCCATTTCCCAGACTTCTTCTTGACCACAAATACAGGGGAATTCCATGGGCTGGTTGATTCTTCAATATATTTAGTTTGTAACTGTTCCTACACCAATTGTTCTAGGGCTAACAATTTCTCCTCTGTCAAAGGCCATTGTTGGACCCAAATAGGTTTATCCATCAACCATTTCAAAGGCAGGGCTGTTAGTGTCTTAGGGGTGCTTGCAGCTTTAAGACTACGTCTTTGTGCAACCTGAATGACTGACAGCTGTTTTATGTAGCCTCTTAAGGTATTACCTTCATGGCCACAATTAGTTCCTTGGCTAGTATGTAGGCCTGGAGGAATCTTAATTTGAGTGTTCCATTACCATAGGAGATCATGACCCCATAAGTTCACTGCTATGTTGGCCATGTATGGCTTCAATCTCCCTCTCTGTCCTTCTGGTCCTATGCATTCTAGCCATCTCACACTCTGTTTTACCTGAGACAATGTCCCAATACCTAAAAATTGAACATCTACGTCCTTCAGAGGCCACCTGGGGTGCCAGGCCTGCTGAGTTATGATTGAAATATCAGCCCCTGTGTCGACTAAGCCCTGCATAAAAATATTGTCTATTCTTATTGTCAACTTTGCTCTTTGTTCATTTATGGAGGTCTGCCAAAATACGCATTTTATTGGTTTGCTGGATATTATCAACTTCTCTTGTAAGGGCAATCTATTGTCTATGGTTACATGATCTACTGTTTCAGACTTGGAATTTGTTACTCATCCTGAGGACACTGCTCTTCCACTGTGACTGGATATTACTGAACCCTTTTTGGCTTGGAGGTCTGATTCTTGGGGGATTCCCTGGGGAAGCCCTGAGTTATGTTTCCCGATGGTAAAAGTTTGCCATCTTTGTCTCTTATAGATCTACATTCATTTGTCCAATGTCTGCCTTTGTTACATCTCCTACATAGTCCAGGAGGTAGTGGTTTTCTGTTTAAGTCACTCCTGTGATTGGAAAAGTTCCCACGTATGCTTTGTCTACAATTTCTCTTTATATGGCCTGGTTTACCACAATTGAAGCAAATAATGCCTTGATTTCTCATCTTAGCATTAGCAATGGCTTGACCTACCCAATTCTCTTCATTATGGTGTAGATATTCAGCATTAAGTGCATATTGAATCCATTCATCTAAGGGTGTACCCCTGATCTTTAATGGCATGATCAATTTTTTACATGTCATATTAGCATTATCAAAGGCCAAAGAGAGTATCAATTGTTTCCTAACTTCTGGATCCGACACTGCTCTATTTACAGCCTGAGTCAACCTCTGTAAAAAGTCTGTATAAGGCTCCATTGGATCTTGCTTAATCTGGGTATATGACTCAATTCTCTGTCCTGGGTCCAAAACCTTTTCCCAAGCATTTAAGGTGGCAGTATGACACAGCAACAGAGCATGGTCATCATAAGTAACCTGAACTGATAAATCAGCAAACTTGCCTTCCCCAAGGATTTTGTCCTTGGAGACGGTAACATTTCCAGTTTGATCTCGAGATTCCAAGGCTTTAGCCTCTTCTCTAAACCAATTCCTCCACTGGAAGTTTTGGCCATCATTCAACACTGCATTTGCCAAATTCTTCCAGTCATCAGGAATTATTCTATTCTGTGCTGACCATGAGTTCAAGGATTTCCTCTCAAAAGATGAGTGTACACCATAGTTCACTATGGCTTCCCTTATTGTCTTTAAATCCTTCATGGGTATAGGTTCATAATTGTATCCCACATTGTCAGAAGCCCTTCCATGTGGTTGTGGTTTTTTGGCCTCTGCCACAACTGGGAATAGAGTTGGAGGAATGGGGGGTAGTACCCTCATGGTAACCACTCTAGGTAAAGTACCTTCCCTGCAGTAGCACCGTTTAAGAGAGGGCTCTGGGTTATCTTGAGCAGGTGTTGCCTCAAGATCTTTTTCTAAAACCTCCAAGCGAGCCTCATAATCTTGTAACCTAGTGGCAATGGTCTTTTCCAGTGTTTTATAGTCTTCTATAAATGATCTCTCCAACAATTTCATAGAATGGGAAATCCTCCCTGTCTCCACATCTATCCGTTCTACTATCTTCTGTTCAAATTTCCTAGAGTTTCCATCCATTATCCTAAGATTTTCATCCATTTTTTTTTAAAATTTTTCATCCAATTTCCTAAAATTTTCAGCAATATGAGCTCTAAATTCCTCTGTGATCAAAGTAGACCTCTCTTCTATGGAAACAATGAGTTTCTGGAGTGTCTTAATACATTCATCCATGCCAGACATCTTAGCCTCATACTCTCTATGTTGAGATGCCTTAAAATGGGTAAGTATGAAATATATTATCACACAAAAAAGCAAAAGGACTCCTGGGTGGAGATAACCTCCAAATGCATAATCCTGGAAATAATCCTCTATAACCATTGTGACAAAGTGAGAAAAATTCTGAACATTTATCTGGTAAGACATTGTAGAAAGGAAAAAAAAATATGTAGAAAAGAAAAGGAAGGAAGAAAAAAATATACTCAGATGTAATGAGAACTTACGGCCAGCAGATGTCACTGTCATGATCAGCAGCGGCAGCAATGGTGTGGGAAACAAGGTGGCGATTCAGCTGAGAGGGTCTTTCTCAGATCTTTCAACAAATCCTACCAGGCGTGCCCCACTAGAACGGGTCAGTCCGTCTCTCAGGAGGTCTGCCACGTGCAGATTTCTTCCTGGCTGCGTATAGGAGGCTCGTGCGCAGCTGGTAACCAAAGTCATTCCCATATTGCTTTAGCTAAAACTTCGAGAACTATATTGAATAGATAAGGGGAGAGAGGACATCCTTTTCTAGTTCCTGACTTTAGTGGGATTGCTTTGAATTTTTCTCCATTAATTTTGATACTGACTGTCGGCTTCTTGTAAATTGCCTTTATTATATTTAAGTGTTCTCCCTGTATTCCTGATCTCTCCAGGGCTTTAATCATAATGGAGTGTTGGATTTTGTCAAAGGTTTTTTCCGCATCTAAGGATATGATCATGTGGTTCTGTTCCTTTAGTTTGTTTATGTGATTGATGACATTTACAGTTTTTCGTATGTTAAACCAGCCATGCATTTCTGGGATGAAGCCTACTTGATCGTGGTGGATGATATCTTTTATACATTGTTGTATACGGTTTGCCAAAATTTTGTTGAGAATTTTTGCATCAATATTCATGAGGGAAATTGGTCTGTAATTCTCCTTCTTTGTTGTGTCTTTGAGTGGCTTGGGTATTAGGGTAATTGTGGCCTCATAAAAGGAATTTTTCAATATTCCTTCAGTTTCTACTGTGTGAAATAGTTTGAGGAGTAACGAGGAGTAACTCAATGAAATAGACATTGTGTGAGTAATGTCTGGTAGAATTCTTGCCTTCTATTCTTTCTGGATGGTTTCTTCTGTTTGATCTAGATCTTTTAGCTATGCTGTTAAGTCTGTCATGTGAAATTTCTTCTTTTCCTATGGTATCCACATAATGCTATGGCCTTACCTGTTCCACTGCTTTCATTATATCCCAAAAGTTTGAATTATGTGGTAGATTCATTTTCATTGCATTCTAGGAAGTCTTCAGTTTTTTTCTTTATTTCTTCCTTGACACTGAGGTGGATCAACTGGGAGATCTTCAGTTTCCATGAGTTTGTAGGTGCTCTGTGGTTTGTATTATTGCTCGAATCTAACTTTACTTCATGGTGGTCTGATCAAATACAAAAAGTTATTCCCATTTTTTGTACCTATTAATATTTTTATGACCTAATATGTGGTCAATTTTAGAGCAAGCTTCATGGGGTACTGAGAAAAAGGTATATTCCTTTTTATTTAGGTGGAAAGTTCTGTATATATCTATAAGTTCATTTGAGTCATAATATTTGCTAGATCCCTTATTTCTCTGTTATGTTTCTGTCTGATAGAACTATGCATTGATGAGAGTGGGGCATTGAAGTCTCCCAATATTAATGTGTGGGGTTTGATGTGAGATTTAAGACTTTAGTAATATTTATTTTTACATATGAGGGTGATCTTGTTTTGGGACATGAATTCCATGATTAAGACTTTATCTTGATGGACTTTTTCTGAGACAAATAAGTAAGACTATCCTGATCTCTTTTAATTAAAGTTAGTTTCAAGTCTATTTTTTTAGATAGTAAGATAGGTACAACAACTTGTTTAAGTTTATTTCATTATTACCATTTACTCTGAGCCAGTGTCTGTCTTTGAAGTAGAGTAGTGTCTGCTGAGTACAACAAAAGGATTGATTTTGTTTTTGTATCCCTTGTGTTAGCCTGCTTCATTTTTTTTTAGAGGAATTAATTCCATTGATATTAAAGAATATTAATTCCCAGTAATTGTTAACTCCTGCTATTTTTGACAGTATTGTGTGTGTGTGCATGTGTGCATGTGTGTGTGTGTTTGTGTGTGTGTGTGTGTGTGTGTGTGTATGTATGTGTGTGTGTTTTCCTTCTTTGGGATTTTTACTCTGTGGGGTTATCTTTTGCTTATGTCTTAATGGGTATATCTAGCTTGCTTAGGTTAGAGTTTTCCTTCTAGTGTTTTCAGTAAGGCTGGATTTGTTGATAGATGTTTAAATCTGTTTTGTTGTGAAATATCTTGTTGGCTCCATCTATGGTGATTGAGAGTTTTGTTTGGTATAGTAGTATGGGCTGGCAACCATGGTCTCCCAGTGTCTGTATAATATCTGACCAGGGACTTTTGACTTTGTTTCCAATGAGTATTCTGGTATTATTTTTTTGAGTCTACCTCTATAAGTTTCTTGGACTTTTTCTTTCTCAACTCTTAATATTATTTTTTATCCTGTATGTTTAGTGACTTAATTATTATGTGAAAAGCAGCCCTTATTTGAGGGGGAGTCTAGTTTATTTGGTATTCTAAAAGCTTCTAGTATCTTTGTAAGCATTTACTTTTTTAGATTGGTAAAGTTTTCTTCTATGAATTTGTTGAAAATATTTTCTGTGCCTTTGGGCTTATATTCTCTTTCTATTCCCATTATTGTTAGGTTTGGTTCAATCATAGTGTTCCAGATTTTATGGATGTTTTGTGCTATGACCTTTTTTTTAATTTTAGTGTTTTCTTTAACCATTTGATAGTTTAGCCATTTCTACTATCAAATCTTCCACACAAATTCTCTCTTTCACGTTACATTGTTGGTTATGCTCCCATTGTAGTTTCCAATTGCTTATGCAGATTTTTCATTTTCAGCAATCTCTTAGGTTGTGTCTTTATTCTTTTTAATTTTTAAATTTTGAACTGTTTTCTTCACCTGTTTGGATACCTGACTCAGTCTTGAGGTTGTGGGGAGAAAACTGGATCTGCTTGGAGTGGTGGCTGAACTAAGCAATATTGGGACAGTGGGGCCTTGGAACTGCCTGCCACTTGCCCAGGGAGGGTATGGGGAGCTGTGGAGAAGAGAGAATTACCTGATGTGGTGGGAGGGGGAAGGTACCTTGAATAAGGATATACAAAGATAGAAAATGTGACTTGTTTGTTCATAATAATAAAATAAAAGAAAAAAGAAAAAAAGAAAATTAACACTAAAAGAAAAAAAAAAGAAATTTGTTGATCTCTTCCAATTTTTTGTCTTTTTCTCTTTTTTTTTTTTTTTCTTCTTCTTCTTTATTTTGTATTTATGTTACAGGAGGCCTCTCATGGTCCAATTTGATCCCTTGGTTCACTTGGAGATAGTGTATTCTGTGTCTCAGTCAGCTGTTCTTGGTCCAATATGAGCTGTCTGTTTCCAAACGTAGTCCAATATGAGCTCTTGGTCCAGTAGAAAGTCTTAATCTTATAGAAACTCTTGATCCAATATGGGCTCTTGATCTTATAGGAGCTGGTCTCAGGGAGTGCTACTTAATCCAATAGGTGCTAGTGAATTGTGGGTCTCAGGGAGCTTCTCAGGTCCCCTGGTAATGGAATGGTTTGGAGGTTGTGACAGGATTTGTAGATGGGAGTATTCTACAGACTGGGTGTTAATGGGAAGTTCGGATCCACTGGAATTTTTCTACTGGCATTGGATTGAAAAAGCCTCTATGTAGCATTAGAATAAACTAAAATAAAAAACTTGCTATGTAAAATATAGAAGAACTTAAAAATATAAAAAAAAATGAAGAAGTCACTCTAGTTTTTACTGAGATGTACTTTTTTCATTTTCTTAATCATTGAATGCATAGTTGACTTCTGGTAGAAACATACATAAAAATTTTACCATTAATTTTAGAGTTATTACAAGGAGATTGAAGGCCAATATTTTAAAGCTTACATATTGTATTAATAATTAAATATTTGCAGTTAGTGAAAAGCCAAAATGTAGCTAATGGTAACTAACACAAATTAGGAATGTCTAAACCATAAACACCTTGTAGGTAGAGAAAAATACAAAATATTTAGCTTATTTCTTAATATACAAGGTATTTATATTAAACTAACATACATTATTCAAGTATTTAATAAAATTATTAACAAATTAAAACTATCAGCATACTTTGCTATATATGTATGTGTATGTTTCATAAATAATGTGTTATTCTTTTTAAAATATTAATTTTTTAGATTACATCATACAAAAAACTTCGCATTTTCATAGAGAATAAATAGAATTTTTCATAAAGTTTTAGTTTTCAATATGCCAATTTGAATAATACAGCAAACCAGTATATGCACCTTTTACATCTTCAGCTTATTATTTATGGTTGTTAATAATTACTATAATTTTCAATCATTACTCTTTAATAAATATGTTTTCTCCAAAAACTTTAAAAGAGGAAACTACAACATATAAAGTGTTTCCTGCATCAAATACAACACAGTGAAACAGGCTTTACCAACAAATCCTGTGTTTCTAAAGACTTCTGGACAATTTTTTTTTTGTCAGAGCTTCATCACTCAAGGTCCCTTAGCTAATAATGGCTTTCCTTCAGTTGGGGATATGAGCATTTTCTAAGCATGACATGATTCTGTGGCTACATGAAAATCACAGATAATAGAACAGAATTACAGGATCTGTACCAAGTCCTCTGCATATATATTACAGCTTCCCATTTAGTGTTACTATGGCATTTTTGAGTGTGTGAGAAAGTCAGTTTCTGATTCTTGTGTCTTCATCTGGGATACTTTTCCTTCTGTTGCTTTGTATTGTTCAACTCCAATGTGATAGTTTTTGCTTTATTTTTAAAATGTAGATGGATTGATAAAACTCTAGCTGCTAGAATAAAGGATAACAACTTAGCTGCCACATGTATGCTGGGAGAGGGAAATTAAATTATCTCCAATATAGAAACATTGGCTATATCAGGTACTTCAGGATAGGACTCATGTCTAGAAGTAGCTGACCAACATATAACTGAACACCATGGGTTTTTTTTGTGTGTGAATATGTGTTTGTTTGTTTTTGTGTGTTTATGTGTGTGTGTGTCTTTGTATGCATCTTTTTACACTTTGGTAGATTTTTTATATTTAACGTGGTTTTATTTTGGTTTATTTTGCGTTTTTTGTTTGTTTGGGGGGCATTTGTTATATTGGATTTTTTGTTTCCTTTCTTTTGAGAAAGAACTTAAATCTGGGTGAGCAGAGAAGGGAGGAGGATCTAGAGAGACTTAGAGAAGGGGAAGAATATGATAAAATATATTTGAATTTAAAAATTGCTTTAAGTAATGACAAAAATACTGTAATACAAAATAAAAAAGAGAAATGTTTGATCCTGAAAGTTTGTATATACTTTAAGGTAGAATAAAGATTATATTTTCTTTAAATAGCTCTTATTTCAGGATTAAAAGACTGAAGTCCATATTTTCCAGTGTGGTGACATTGATAGTGAAGGTACATAGGAAGTCTATGGGCCCTTTCATCCTGACTAGTATCTTCTACAAAATTCAAATACCTCAGTTAAAAGCTTCTGTTCAGTAGGGTAAATGCAGTGATGGAGAACCATAACTAAGAATAATAAAAAATCCTATATTCTGAGTACAGATATAAATAGCATAATGATAACAAATGAAAATGCATTTTACTATGTTGATCCTACCTATCCAGGAACATGGGAGAGCTTTCCATTTTCTGATATCCTCTTCAATTTCTTTCTTCAGTGATTTAAAATTTTTCTCAAATAGGTCTGTTACTTCTTTGGTTATAGTTACTCCAAGGTATTTAATACTATTTGCAGCTATTATGAAGGGTAATGTTTCCCTTATTTCTTTTTCAGCCCTTTTATCTTTAGTGAATAGGAGAGTTGCTGATATCTTTGAATTAATCTTGCATCCTGCTACATTGATGAAGGTGTTTATCAGCCGTAGAAGTTCTTTGTGAGAATTTTGTGGGTCACTTATGTATACAAACATATCATCTGCAAATAGAGATAGCTTCACTTCTTTTCCAATTTGTATCCACTTAATCTCTTTTCATTAGCTTATTGCTTTAGCTAAAACTTTGAGAACTATATTGAATAGATAAGGGGAGAGAGTACATCCTTGTCTAGTTCCTGATTTTAGTGGGATTGTTTTGATTTTTTCTCCATTAAGTTTGATGCTGGCTGTCGGCTTCTTGTAAATCACCTTTGTTATATTTAGGTATTCTCCCTGTATTCTTGATCTCGCCAGGAGCAGGATAGAGTTAAGACATTAAAGTTTAGATTTAAATTCAAAATGGACTGAACAACAGATAAACAGGTTCTAATAATATCAAGGTAAAATTGTTTTCATTAAAATCCATTTGATGCACCTATCTTTAGCCACATACTGACTTCCAATTATTTTAATTTGTGCAGCACTTTAATGAGCATGAACCATGACTTCTTACTTAATTGTACTTAACATTTTCAAATAAATTAAAGTGTAAGAAAAATTAAAAGATAAAATATTGAACAGATTTTCTTGAATTTTTGTGTACCACTATGTCTTATTTAATGCATAGAAAAATAAGAATAAATAAAATTTATCAAAATAAAGTTACATGGCAAAGAAATGAAATTAGCTTGAAGGAGTGTCTATTTTTGTTTATATCTGTCTAATGAAGTCCATTGAGCATCAATAAATTATAGAAATATTTCAGTATTTCTTATTAAATCTATCTGCTATTTTATATATTTAAGAATGTCACACATTTTGTATAAAATCATTGAAAAGTAAAGATAATCTTTGTTGATAAAGGGATTACTAAACCTTTGTCTTGATGAGTACTACAAGCAAGAAAATTGTTTAACATCTTACCTATGGAAAAGAAAAATATAGATTCCTCATGAACTAATAATAATTAAGAAATCATCTAAAAATGTAAAGTATCTGTAGAGTATTAGCCATCAAAATGCATATTTGAAAATATGAATTATAATAATTGTTTTTTATTGTTTTATGAAAGTCAATATCAAACATTATATAAAAAGCAAAGCATTCAGGATAGATAACAAAAAAATACAGTAATAAAACTTCTCTTTTCTCTGAAATACATGAAACATAAGAAATAAAATCTAAAGCTTCTCAAGCCAAGTTAGGCTCAGCTAGAGATAAAGAAAGAACAGTTGGTCACATCTAGTGCCCACAGATACATTATGGCCACCACAAATTTTTGCTAAGCAACCCTTCTACAGACAATCTAGAAGTATTGGTTTGTTTTATTTGTGTATATGTCTGTGTGTATTTTAAATCACTTTATTCATAGATCATCTTTCAGTGAAAAACAGTATATTTTTGTTTAAAGACCACTAATGAGTGAGTACATCCCCTGCTTATCCTACTGGGTTTATGATACCTCACTCAGGAGGATATTCTCCAAATACATCCATTTGCGAGCAAATTTTTCTTACTGCTGAATATTACTCCATTGTGTAGATGTACCACAGTTTGTTAATCCATTCCTCAGTTGAGGGGCATCTAGGTTGTTTCCAGGTTCTTGCTATTATTAATAATGCTGCTATGAATATAGTTGAGCTAATGCTTTTGGGTGTGAATGTGCATCTTTAGGGTATATGTCCAATAGTAGTATTCCTGGATTCTTAGGGAGATTGATGCTCATTTATCTAGGAACTGCCATACTACAGTTAGAGTGACTGAGCATGTTTACACTCCCACCAACATTGGAGGATTATTCCCCTTACTCCACATCTTCTCTAGCATAGGCTGTCATATGTGTTTTTGACCTTAGACATTCTGTCAGGTGTAAGGTGGTATCTCAAAGTTGTTTTGATTTACATTTCTGAGATGGCTAAAGATGTTGAGCACTTTTTCAAGTGTCTTTAAGCCATTTGTAATTTCTCTGTGGAGAATTTTTTTTTTTAGTTCTGAACCCCATATTTTGAATGGGTTACTCATGGTTTGGGGTTGTAGTTTCTTGAGTTCTCTATATATTTTAGAAATCAGTCCTCTATCACTTATAGGGTTGGTGGAAATCTTTTCCCTTCTTGTAAGCTATTTTGTTTTAATGACTGTGCATTTGCTTCTTAGTTTTAGGAGATCCCATTTAATGATTACTCTTCTTAGTGTCTGTAATATTGGTGTTATATTTAGAAAGTGATCACCTGTGCCAATGCATTGGAGGGTATTTCCCTCTTTTCTTTTTTATCAAGTTCAGTGTAGATGGTCTTATGTTAAGGTTTTTGATCCACTTTTATTTGAGTTTTGTGCAGGGTGATAGGCTTGGCTCTCTTTGCATTTTTCTACATACTGCCATCCAGGTATGCCAACACAATTTGTTGAAGATACTGTGTTTTGTCCATTGAATATTTTTGACATCTTTGTCTAAAATCAGGTATTCATAGGTGTGTGGGTTAATGTCTAGATCTTCAATTCTATTCCACTGATCCTGAGTGATTTAGTAAATGGGGAATATTATAATCCTTGAGGTTTTATAAGTCTTTACATTTTGCCAGTTGGGTCATTGGAGCTAATACAGCAAGGAGTTTCCTCAACATTCATAGGAAACTTTTGACACTCGGGGATTACATCAACTCTGAATATCTTGCAGATTTCTGGAATCCAACTCTATGCTTGAAATTCAAGGACAACTAATGAAAGAAATGGAACCCAGTGGGTAAAGTTTGACTTGATTCTGAAGTGGAACTTTTTCCCTTAACATATCCAAAATGTCTGACAGAATTATCCCAAGTTGAAAAAGGGTTATTTGTATTCACTAGTACAGAGAAATTTCAACTAACTGTGGCAAAAATAATCACAGTGGAGCACATAGTTTCAGAAATGAAGCATAGATTTCCTCTTCCGTAAGCACAGGGAAGAAGTACAGAGGATAGGCTAGAACCAGAGAGTAAAAGTTTAAAGATCCATCCCACAGTGAGTCACCTCTGGTGAACTATACAGGACGTCCTAAAGACACAACAGCAGCCTTCAAAATAACACACAAACTTAGAACCAAGCATTAAGACATGAGCCTGCAGAGGGTGTGTCAAGAGTCACCCAAAACATGTAGAGACACTTATATTGTAAAGTGAACATTAAATGCTGGTGGCATACTCAAAATTCTGAAAAACCCAGAGCTTGCTGAATCTCAGAATAATTAGGTACATTCTAATTGATGTGAATTGTCCTTTTTTTGGGGGGCTGTCTTGGCATTGGTGTAGTGATAATTGTGTAGTGATCACTTCTGTCTAATATTCTTCTCTCTAGTTTTGGTTTATAGCATTTATTGATTTTCTAAGTGTAATAAACCTGTAATAATAGATCTCTAATTTTCAAAATAGCATCTTTAAATGTAATTTCAGTGGACAATCTGAACTAGCTTTACTACATCATGCTATCATATACTTTCCTGCTAAGTACTTTAAGGGCTACCAACTCTCAGTTTTCAGTAGTTTTGGACCCATCAAAAGTGAGCAAAACTAAGACACTTGTAATCATTAATACTAACATAGAATACCTCATCTCAAACAGTGTGCAGGGCATATTTCCAATTTTTTTATTGAATGTATTATGATTCAACAGTGATTAATGTCAATATTTTTAATGATGCTATAACTTTAAGATTCTATACATATATATATATAAAAACTTTATTTTTATTTTATGTGCATTGGTATCTCATCAGCATGTACTCACATTCCCTAAAATTAGAACAACAGACCATTATGATCCCATGCCATGTAGATGCTAGAAATGAACTCAGATCTTTTGAAATCTCAGTCAATGAACTTAGCCACTGAGCCATCTCTGCATCCCAAGTTTTAAGTTTTGAATGGGGTTGTTTTTCAGGTATCATAAACATAAATGTGAAAGTAGAGTATGAAGTCTTAAATATTGGATGATATATTTATTTTAAATTCTTTTTAGATATATTTATCATAATCATTATAAAACATTACTCAAATATTGATTTTTTTAACTAAAGAATTTCTATTACCAATTTTCCTGATCAGTTGATAATCTCCATTATAAACTGTGATGTGATTGACTTTTCAGTGATTAATAAGCTGAAAAACCCAAAACTAGAAATTAAAAGTGCTATCAAGGAGTCATATATATGTCAAAGTCAGCCAATATATCTGGCATTTCACCCACATATTTTGATGTTCACAATATATAAATAAAATTATTAGAAGAATTTAGTAAATAAACTACTAAAAGAAAGTTTCAATCTTATTAGAAAGCAAAAGATGTAAAGCAAGAACTATGAAGATACAGTTTTAATATTCCAGGGACAATGCTGGAAATATAAATATAAGGCTTTATAAATAACATGCTATCTCCATGCATTTTAATTAAAATTATATAAATCTTACATTCCCATGTATTCTAAGGGTCTACAAATATGCTTCCTAAGCCAGGCTGTATTTTAGGTTTCTAGGCAGTTTACACTAGAGCTGTAAAAATATTATCCAAACCTTTTAGGGGTTACTTAAATTTCAGAAAGAACAAATTTAGTTATGAAAATGATGCCACTAGGACACCTCTAAGAGTATATAGTTAATCCTGTTATAATTAGACTTGAAGGCGCTAGCTGATTTGTAATCTCAATATTAATTGTGCTTTGCAAGCAGAAAAAGGTACACTAGAATCCAGCCATTGATTATCTGTCTAGATATGTAGAATTCTTTCACTATTTTAAGATATACAAACTATTTCTAAAACAAATTTGAACTCTGCAAGCAATATGTAAGATGCTATGTGCTTTGTTAGTCATAGAAGTTACAACAGTAGTGTTGTAATTTATGAGAATAGGGTGGTTTTAGAAATGTTTAATCCTGAATAACTCAATACCTCCAAATGTGTTGTAACTTGTTCCCTTTCATTTGTCTCAGAAATTCATTCTTTTGCTCAATATTTCATGCAGATTGTAGGCACCAAGAAATAACCATAACTATTTCCTGGAAAAAAAATGTGTTGTGCTTTGGTGCAAGTTTCTGAAGGGTAAAATGACCTTAATATAATTGGTGTGTGTGTGTGTGTGTGTGTGTGTGTGTGTGTGTGTGTGTGTATAATTATATGCATGTGCTTGTATGTGTCTGTGTGTAACTGTGTGTGTGTGCATGTGTCTGTGTTTGCGTGAGTATATTTATTCATTGGTGTAGTGCCTGGAGCAGCCTTAGTTGTAAGATCTGTGAGAGATATTGCAGTTATGAGACATTGAACTTAAATGCAGGGAACCAAACATGTGTCCTATAGATGTACAAGTACTTAGCAGCTGAACTATCTTTCTTACTTCAGAAAAAGGCTTCTTTGACAGAGAATTGAACCTGTCCCTTACTGGTATTTTATTCATATTGACATAACCAAAGTAACCATCAAAATTGTTTGTTTTCTAATATACATATGAATAATAAAATGTGAGCTTTCAAATTAAATATCTTGTCTATAATGTTAGTGATGGAAAAGCCCCATTGTGTGTGAAAACAGCTCTTGTATCCTTTTTGCCTTTGGAGAGTAGGTTTAGACTCAACCATACTACTCCCCCTGTAAATAGTTGAGTTAGTTTGCTTCTTCACTCAAATATGATACTCAGGAAGGCATCCATGCCTGCACTCAGGAACTGGAAAATATCAATAAGGAGTCCTGCAAAAATCATATTACCATAATACCAAAGGTCAATGAAATACGACAATTTCAAAAAAATGTAGTTTATTAAAGAGCATGTAAGTTATTTTCTACTAAAATATTCATATTTAATACATCTTTAACAGACTGATCTGTTGCTGCAATCAGTTACATACATGCTTGCTAATAATTATATGTTCAGATATGGAATCCATATGAAATCTACTATTTTCAAGAAAGTTGCTCATTTAAACGAATTTAATTCCATTATCATGCTGATTTTTTAACTAGGGCATTTGAAAACACAGGTAACTTGTCTCTGAATATTTTCCCAATCTGTAATGACAAGATTTTTTAAATCATAAAACTTAAAATTACATATTAAATTCAAGACTGGGTCATTTATTTATTTATTAATGTTTTTTTCTTGCATTCAGAAAGATTCTTATCAAATTAATTGTGAGTTATTTGTCTTTAATAGCTTAGGGTGAACAAGAAAAAATTGCTCAGCATCTCTGCGTATTTTAAAACTGTTAAAACAATTTGTACCTTATATGTGTTGTTGAATGCCTCCACAATACAGAAAGAGAAGGCCTTCTGAGTTTGTACATCCTCTGGACTAAGTTTATGTTTATTCTTTGACAAACAGCATTGTAATAGGAAGTTTCTGGTTTGGCCCAGCTCTGCAGTCTGGACCCACCTGCTGCTGCTTAGGTCCCCAAAAATGACTCAGACACTTTCAGTAATTTCATGATACTTGGCCTATGACTCGGGCATAATGCTAGCTAGTTCTTGCATCTTAATTCAACCCTTTTCCATTAGTCTGCCTTACCACATGGCCCAGCACTTACCTATTTCTTTACATCTTGTTTCTTTGGTGCCTGGATTGAGTCTCTCTCTGACTCCCACCTCCTTCCTCTATCTATGCTCTGGTTTTCCCACCTGCTTCTAAGATGGCTGCCATAGGCTCAAATTGTTCCTTTTTTTCATAGCATACAGAAAGACATCCCACATCACAACATGTAGTTTTTAAAAGAAAAAAAAAGTATTATTGTCTTTTTCTTGATACACTGGACATAAAAAGGAAAGAAACAAAAATATTTTCATAACTTTATAATTATTCATTTGTTATGGTAAATAAATGTAGATTCAAGGATGTGGAATAATTATTCTGTTTTCTCATCTATTTCTTTTCACTAAACACATAACAAATTTGTATGCTGGGAGGATCTACTGCCTTCTGTTTTTGCTTTTATTTTTTAATTTAAATGCAACCCCACAATGATGATAACATTTGTCTTTTATTTTTTATTCTTGCTACCCCCTATCTGTGAATAAGTCATTTGTGATTGGCTGATTTACTAAATCCAAGTGATATTCTGCTATTTAATTTCAGAAGTAGAGTGACAGCCTGCTGATTGCCAAAGTGGAAGAGGTGGCTGTGCTTCAGGGGCTGAACTGAGCCTGGACACCTATGTCAGTACAGATGACCTTTCTGGTGCCTGTCCAAGTGAATCTGAACTACTACACTTACACTGTTTCTTATTTGGAAATAAAAAGAACACACTTTTCAGATCAATAAAAGCATGCCGAAAATTAGAGTGCGTATTGATTTCTCTAGTGATGATATTGCATCACGCAGAGGGCAGCAATTGATTTCCCATGGGCTTAATTTTGGATTTAACCCGGATATCATGTTTCTTTTGACTTATTGTTCCAGGACAGGTGAATATGGAATTTCAAAGGTTCTCATCTGTTCCTTGCTTTCATTTTGCATCACACACTGGTGTATAACTTTTCATAAGCATTTATTCACTCCAGATAATATACCGACAACAGAACAACAACAATAAAATCCTCTCAAGTCCATGAAACAATGAGTTGATCCAGGAATGTATACTAGAAGTTGAGGGAGGATTCACTTACAGGAGCATGCATGGGTGAAAGTCAGGTATCGACACAAAGCTCACTCATAATGCAGACTCACCAATGCTACATGTCTGAAGCTCTCTCTCCAGCTAGTAGGGTACCCCACTGAAGAATCTGATCTTCTCAGGAATTGTTTATTACAAGCTAATCAATGGGTCTGGGCCTTATGAATGTTTTAACTTTCAGGGTGGTCAGAATTAGCAAAAATAATTACAGGCAGAATTTATAGTATGTTGTTGCTACTATGGCTATATTATATGTTAGGTTGTCCTCAGGATAGGAACAATATCCTGTAATAATGTAGGCATTAGTCCAGCAAAAAGAAGTCACTGTCTCTGGCCACTAAAAGTGAATGGAGGCAAAGATGAAAGCAGAAGAGGAACGTAGAAGGATTTGAAACACAATGTGCCTGTGATATCTTTCTAGACCTTCCTTCCTTTTTCTCATTTATCCTCTTAATACTCATTTGCTTCCCTGTCACAAATGAATAAACCAACATCTGACAGGTTGTAGTAGAATGATTTTTGGTGGTAAGAAAAAAAGACTCTGAGCCAAATGTTGTTAGAAGGCTGAAATATCAGAGACAGAAAGCACCACAGTCAATTCTCACCCAACTGTCTTGCAACTTTCTCAGCCTCACTTTTGGTCTCTTCTGCCTGTTGCTTCTGATCTGCCTGGTTTCTATCTCATCCCATCTCATCCAGGTTACCATTAAAGGCATGTAGCCTTGAACTTGAACTTATGGTATAAAGGATGTTGATCCCCACTCTCAGCTTTCCCTGTGCTGGGATTAAAGGTGTGCGTGATTGACTTAGCTGGTTATCCTTGTATTCAAGGATCAAGGATTTCCTGAGATGTCTTCCTAGGATTTGACTATGTGGTCTCTCTGATATCCCAGGATTTATTAAATATTTAACATATATCCACATATCCCCTTTTATGTCAAAAATAAAAAAAGAAATTTATAACTAACATAGGGAAAACATACACTTTAGGAACAGTAAGTACATATAATAATATACAAACAATAATTATATGAGAAATGTCCAATTCATTAACAATTGACAAATTCAAAGAAAGTATTCCATTATTTATCTATTTTGGTGATTCCAAAGAATTGTACCTAATCCACTTTGTATCTAACTTGTATTGCTAAAAACTATATTTCAATGTCTCTTAAACTTACATTTTAACTTCTAAGTGAGTTTATTTTCTAAAATTGTCACTAGAAAACTAAAATTATTAACTATTTCATCTTTAAATTCCTCAGAGACCCAATAAGGAAATAATATTAAGTAAGTAGCAACTTCCAAAAATGTAAGAAATGAAATAGCTGGCTGCCTGGACAGTCACCCATAGTTTTTCTGTATTGTTGAACCATCCATCTTTGGCCTACAGGCCTAGCATATCTGACAGACTTCTCAGGGCAGCAGGATATTCCCAAAGTCCTTTTTACCTTGTCTTGGTAAGGTTCTGCAATTCTTTTGTGTATTTCTCCTACTTGTCCATTTTGAATGTCTATTGTCAGCAGTCAAGGGAAGAACACTTTCTTACCCAGTGGCTAACTTTAGTCAAGTCAGAGGAGGAGTTTCCTTGATATCCATAATCTTCTCTGAAGTGGATTGGTGATGCCAGGAGCAGATGTCCCATTGTCAAAAAAATAGTAACCTTTGTTTTTGAAATTTCTTAAATGCCATATTCTTTGGATCTCTGAAGTGCTTGAAGAGGACCTGTCCATCTAAAATACACCTGATCTTGAAAACATACCTAATATGACTATCATGTTTGGTTTTTTGTTGTTATTGTTGTTTCAAAGGTATTAGAACGTTTTGCCTCCTCATGCTAACACTGCCGTAATCAAAATAAGGAAGCATGGGTAGAAAGGAAACACACAGTTCTTTCCTTCAAGCATATGGAATTTGGAAGACACATTAATTAGAGTACTTAGATAACATATATTTGATATAGTTCTGCATATAGCTGATGATAAAACTTTTAAATTATTTGTGTGCAATATATCTCATTTATTCTTTGCCAATTTTATCTCCTTGTCTTTCACATTTTAATTATGTTCTTAAAATAATTTCATTTGATCACCGGTGTTTATATTTTATTAGCATATCTGTATTTAATTAATTACTGTTCCAGTGTTTGGAAAAGTATTTTTGTTATCATAATTTATTCTCTGAAGTCATTATAGTAATTATTTATTATGTATAAATCTCAACACTATCTTTGTGGACAGTTTTTAATGGAATGCTTCCACTATGTATTTCATTGTCTTTTTAAGTTATAAAATAGACTTATTATTTTGTGCTGATAATTAATTGTAAAGTATATATATCTGAGTAAAATACTTTATATCTCCAATATGGCCCACACTGTGTTTTTTCATTGTCTTATGTACATTCTTCTGCAAAGTCAGTATGAGTTTCCTATTGATTAATAAAGTTTATTATTATTTTCCTTACTTTGCCAGTGACAATGATTAATTTTCTGTCCTTATTGTTCCAAAATTTATTTTATTTTTTGAGGAATATATTTATGTCATTTTTGTAATTCTGATATTAATCAGTATTTTAAAAGTATATATATATTCATGTTTATTCAAATATTATCCTATTTTGCTGTGTCTATGTGTGCTTTTCTTGGTGGTAGTGATATTGCTGTTACTACCTGTTCTTTTATTTATGTAGGATGCTTTCAGAGAAGAATGAAGAGAAAGCTGGGGCTCTCATGTTGTTTCATGTTATTAAGTACAAGTCTCTGTAGCTATACTACACAATAAGATTTTTCTTCCTCTCCTGAGAGACTGTGGGTTTATCTAGAAGAAGGCAAGGTATTCACAGCAAGCTCCTTGCAGGAAGCAAACAGATGTTCATATTCCACACATAGCCAGAATATATAAATAGAGACAATGCCAAACTTGAATGTTTGTCCAGGAATAGGGCAGTATTTCCCAGAATACCAACAGAGCCAACTGATAATCCTGGATGCTAACTCAACAAGACAACAGAAAGTAAAATATTCTCTATCTTCCCATTTGTAAGTATTATAGAAAGCTAGTTAAACCAGAAATTCTAAAGATTATTTTAATTTTCATAATATCTCACATAAATTTTCTGGGAATCTATGAAAACTGCACATCATATGAAGAAATAAGCATTCTCAGATTGAACAAGAGTTTAGTAGATGCCCATACAATGATATATGAAACAGATAACCTTTTTCTATTTGTGAGGCTTCACAGGTACTTCATGCAAAAGAGGAACTGAATGGGTGAGAGATATCAAATGGCCAACTGTCCTCTGTTTAGCTCCTCACTAAGTCTTCCTGCAAAGTACAACACTTAAAATAAAAGTATTAATTTTTTAGAAGAGTAAGGATAAAGTATTAAAGCAAATGTAGCACTATCTGAGACTTAAAGCATCACATCGGCATTATATAATCAAGCAACTATGTTTTGAGAGAGCTTATGAACCCTCTTGTGTCATTTTCCAAAAGTCAGATGTAAGTTATGGGCTATAAGTATACTACAGAGAAAGATTATGTGAATATGTAGAATATAAAAAATATTGACTAATGGCTCCTGAGGATGACATCTTTTTGCTTGTGTTTATGGGCCATTTGTATGTAGATACATCCAATAATTTATGTGTATATGGCATGAGAGTAGAAGGAAAGCTGTCTTGGGAATAAAATTTACTATTAGAACTGGGAAGAAGGTGAGAAAGATGAGGTAATGGAGAGTTCAGCATTGAGTATATACTTGTGCGAATGGGTCATCATGTTGTACATTTTCTGATACAATGAATATATATAATTAAAATTAATAGCAAAAATAATAAAATAAATAGCAGTGAAAAGTCTGTTCAGCACATCTCTGAAAGTGACCCTTGCATTAATTAGGACATGAGCACTGTTTAATAATAAAAGTTCTTCAAATTCTTTCACTGATTTTCCCATCTTAACCTTTCCTGTGTTGAAAGATGAAATAAAATCAAAGAAATAACCTTTCACTTAACTTCACAGCAAGAAAACTTACTGAAGTGCCCTAATAAAAACATATACTTGGAGCCTCTTTGAGTTTTGAACTTGGAACATTTTTACCTACTTTATACCAAATGAAATTGTAATCTATTATGTCATTCAGAATTCTTCACTCACTTAGAATTTTATTGGAGCCAACTAAAAGGATTCTTAGAAGTAATCTTTATATCTTTATTAATATTATTTAGAAACATATGTATTATTCCAGGTAATTTGTTAAAAAATCTCTGTGACAAGTTTTTTTTTTAATTTTTTAAATATTTTAAGGCTTTATATATTTATGTAAAATACAATGGTATATAACTTTTATTTAAAACTTATATTTAGTTATAATAAATTTCAAGCTTGCCACCTAGGTAGGAGATAGGAGAGGTTTTTTTTTTTTTTTTTTTTACTTCAGTGGTGAAAAGAGAGGAAAAACATTTTTTAAAATATATTGTTGATTTCTAATTACTGAATGAAGTGTTCAAATACATTAATTATAAAAGTCATTCAAAGTAAACTCAGGTAGCTCACTTTTTTCTAATTTTATTTCCTTTTTTATTATGAGTAAAGTCTCATTTTTACTTTTCATATCCCCTTATTCAAACTCCCCTCCCCCTCCTGCCCCTTCCAGTCACTCTCTCCTTCTCCCTATCTTCTTATCTTTTCCCCAGCAAGGTCAGGAGGTCCTGAGGTGGCTTAGTTCAGCATCCACTCCAGACAGATCTGCTTCCCTCACCCCAAGATCCATGATTTCATCGGCTTTTGATTATTCTTGATGTTGTAAATCTTCAGGTTGTTGAACTCTAACTTTAGACCTTTGTTATCTGATATTGTACAAGGAGTTATACCCATTTTTTTCATATCTGTTGATATTTGTTTTATGACCTAGTATGTGGCCAATTTTGGAGAAAGTGCTGAGAAATATGTATACTTTTTGTTTGGGTGGAGGGTTCTGTATATATGTACTAAGTCCAGTTAGGTCATAACTTCTGCTATATCCCTTTTTTCGCTTTTGAGTTTCTCTCTGGCTGATCTATCCAAGGGTCAAAGTGAGATATTGAAGTCTCACACTATTAGTGTGTGAGATTTGATATGAGATTTAAGTTTTCTTGCTTTGTCTTGATTTGTGCCTTTGTTACCAATTCTATTTCATTGTTTAATTTCTGGTAAATTTCTTTCACTTTTCTCTTTTTCTTTGTTTTCTTTCAGGGCTTTGTTCATCTTGTCTAATTTTCTGTTTGTATTTTCTTGTATTTCTTTAAGAGAATTTTTATATCCTTTTTTAAGGCTTCAATTAGTTTCATAAAGCTGTTTTAAGGTCATTTTCTTTTGTTTCCTCTTCATTGTTACTTTTAAGTCTTGAAGCTATAGAACCACTTGCTTCTTCTGGTGATGTCTTGTTGACTGTTGTATTGTTGCATGTATTCTTGAACTGCCATCTGTCTATTATGTCCTCAATTCACTCTTGATTAGTTTTTGGTTGGCTTAGTAAGTTATTGGTGTGACGGCTCTTAATCAGCAATGTGCTCAGAGGGTTGGCTGCTCTTGTGAGGTCGCAGTGCTATGATGCCAATCATCACCTCTTGACCTGTCACATCTCAGCTGTGTGCTCAGGGACTTGGCTGTTCCCCTGTTATTATGGCAGCTGTGTTCTGGGAGGACTGTGTTCTATTCCAATCCTGAGTGGCCACCCGAGCAACTTTTATTTTATAGCATTTGCCTAATATTTTGCTTCAGATAAGAAAACTCATTTTTAAATGCCATGTTAAAATATTCTGGAAAGAAAAATGTCATTGTCTTTGGATTAAAATTTAAAAAATTACCATGAATGTATGGCAAAAAAAGATGAGAGTTTAAAAAAGAGTAAATAAATTCATATAGAATTAATTGCTCTGCCCCAAAGTAAAAAGAAGTGTAAGACTACCACATGAGCATTATCTGGTGGCTTCTAAGTTACTATTCAATTGTAAATCTGTCATTCATTCACTGTTTACCATAATCCATGCTTGGGCATTTGTGTCTTGGTAAGTCACTGCAGGAAGCGATTCCTTATCTCCATGGTTTTTTAAAATGATAGCTCTGTATATAGACAACTCCTCTTGGTAAAGTGTACTCATTCATTTTTGTCGGCTAACCTGGAAGTAGAGTTTAACTCAGCTTCTGTAGCCAAATGATTCAAAATGGTAACTTCTAATTAGTGAACAGTGTTGGTTCCTTCTATGCTTATTCCAATATAGTTTGTATATAAATTTCATGTATATGGGCAGGGAATTTTGTCCTTTCTGGAAATATACAAGAATAATATTCTCCATTGAATTCATACAATGAAGATGATGGTTCTATCTATGTAAAGCTACAGGGGAAGGATTTACAAATCTTCTTCAAATAGTCAAGTTGTCTGTTTAAACAGTGTCCCCTTTTAACCCATATAGGAGGATTTCAAATCTTCTGTAGTCTAGGGCAGGGTGTAAAAGAACCTTTATGACCACATGACTACAAATATGCATGGAAAACCAAGGAATTATTATAAGTGAGATTTTTTTCTAAAGGAACTTCTCAAAATAAAAAACCAAGGTACATACTGAGCTAAGCAATATTGGGACAGTGGGACCAAAGGACTGCCTGCTGCTTGCCCAGGGAGGGGATGGGGAATTAGGGTTAGGACTCGGGTTAGGGTTAGGGTTGGAGTTGTGGAGAAGAAAGAATGACCTGATGTGGTGGGAGGGGGGAAGGGACTTTGAATAAGGATATACAAGGATAGAAAGTGTGACTTCTTTGTTCATAATAATAATAATAATAAAAAGGAAGAAATTCATTTCTTTTAGGTTTTCCAATTTTATGGAGTACAAGTTTCTGAAGTGTGACCAAATTATTATCTGGACTTCTTCAAAATTTATTGTTATATTCCAGTTTTTATTTCTGATTTTGTTAATTTGGATATTATTTCTCTATCTCTCTGGTTAGTTTGAACAAGGCTAGGTCTACCTGGTAGATTTTCTTAAAAAAAAATCCTCTTTTGTTTATTGATTCTTCATAATGTTCTCTTTGTTTCTATTTCGTTAATTTCAGCCCCAAGTTTGATTATTTCCTGTTGTCTACTTTTCTTTCATGTGTTTCTTCTTTTTGTTCTAAAGCTTTCAGTTTTGCTGTTAAGTGCTTGTGTGAGATTTATCCAAATTCTTTTTGTAGGTATTTAGTGCTATGAACTTTCTTCTTAGAACTGCATATATATTGTTTCATGGTTTTGGGGATGTTGTCCATTCACCTTCATTAAATTCTAGGAAATCATTATATTTTTTTCTTTATTTCATCCTTGACCCAGTTGTAATTCAATAGGGAGATATTCATTTTCCACTACTTTATAGGCTTTCTATAGTTTGTGTTGTTGTTTAAATTCAATTTTAATCCATGATAATCCAATAAGACACAGTGTTTTTAGGCCAGTTTTGGGAATTTGTTGAAATATTCTTTGTGACTGGTGTATGTGGTCAGTCTTAGAGAAGGTTCCATGAGGTGATAAGAAGAAGGTATTTTTTGGGTGAAATGTTCTCTAGATGTCTGTTAGGTCCATTTAAGTCATAGCATTTGTTAGTTCCCTTGCTTCTTTGTTACTTTTTTGTTTGTTAGACCTGCCCATTGGTGATAGTGGAGTATTGATATATCCCATTATTAATATGTAGGGTTCAGTATATGATTTAAGGTGTTATAATATTTCCTTTACAAATGTGGGTACATTTGTACTTGTGGCATGGATATTCAGGATTTGAGACTTCATCTTGATGGAGTTTTCATTTAATGAATATGAAATGAACTTCTCAATTAAAAGCAAAGATGATACTTTTTTCTCTCTCTCACTCCATCTCTCTTTTTTCTCTTAAAAATACTGAGTATGCAATGATGTTAATAACAGACATCTTTGTCTTTAATAGATGTATGTCTTCAGATTGAACATTATATTAAAAATCAAAGAACCCAGTTCAACAGGGATTTATTTTTGTATTCAAAAAGGAGAATATGCATTCTAGAGTTTGAGTTTGTCTTTTTTTCTAAACTTGAGACTATATAGTACATCTCTAATGACCTCTCTCCAATGTTCACTTTAATTAAATAAGTTTACCAGGTTTTAATTTTTGGTAAGATATTGTTGGTAATTTCCTCCATCTAGAAATTCTGAAAATCTCAACTAACACCTAGAAAAAAAAATTAAGGAAGGAAAAAAGACAGGAACAAAGAAGAGAGGGGAAAAAGGAAGAAAGGAAAAACTTTTAGAGGTAAAAAAAGGGAATAATTTTCTCTCATATTGAGTGAATAACAGTAACAAGTCTTACTGCAAAAAATTGATTCCTTGCAGACTATGTTCACTCAGGCAATCTCAAGAAATTCTTAACTTATGAAGACCTTCTTAGGACTTTGAAGAACACAACACATATTTGGGAAGTCAACTTTCTAAATAAAAAACATGCCATCAATATAAAACTTTAACTCTACTGAAGGGAACTAGCAAGCTCTTCATAGATTATATGCATTTTTGTTCTGTATTTAAATGTATGAAAAAAACTTTACTAGTTAGAAAATTTATTTAGCAGATTTTGTTGGTTTGTTTAAAATGAAATCAATCATCTGTTATATATTTGCTTATGAATTCTGCAGCTATAATTGTGGGTTTTAGATCAAGATTTTAATAATTAAGAATAGACATAAAATTTTAGAAAATAGTGAAATTATTTTATTTAATATTTCTTTATAGTGAATATTTAATGCCTCTAAATTAATCATTAGATTAATATTAAATTTGCATTAAATATTTAAAAATACTGAGTTTCAAGAAAAATTTATTTGAAAGGTTTCCACAACTATAAGAAAAACAAAATTAATTAGTCCTATTGGGCTTTGATTTTAAATAATATAGGTCAATCATTCCTGAGATGAAATAATATTACCTTTTAAAAAGTGTGAAATTCAAGCACATCATCTAAACCACCATACTCTACAGCAACTCTGTGCATATTATATAGCCTTTCAAAAACATAGTTCAATCAAGTAGTATAAAAATTAATGAAATTATAGTAATTTCTCTTGGAAAGAAAAATATAGCATTAAAATCTATGAAAATACCCATTTAAAAACCATGAAATATAATACATTCATGAAAAAATAAAATGTGCATTTTATAAGGCAGTTAATAAAACATCTGATTAATAAAGAAACAATTAGTATATAAAATGTAAAGAACATTTAAAAATAAACTAATTATAAGCATATGTATCTAAATATGCCTGCTGATGTTAATAAATTCATTGATAAGTTTAAACCAATGAAAAATTAATTCATTTTTTAAATAATCAATTTTTGACTTTGTATTATGTATACATAATTTCTACTTCATACTCTCCCTACTCCACCACTGTTCCTATCTCTCTACTCCCTTTCAAATTTATAACTCCTTCTACAATTGTCATTTTTATAAATACACACATATAAACCTCCTGAAGAGTCCATTTTTCATGGTTTATATGCATATGGATTTATGGTTGGCCATTTGGAATTACTTAATATCTCAGAGGGCTCATCCCTGTGGTTGCCTGATCTTTGTTTCTTAAAAGCCATTCAATGCCAGTAGCTCTTCATCTGGGGCAAGGAATTTGTGAGATTTCTCCCATCCATATATAAGCATCAAGTGATGTTGTCTATATAAAGCTTTTATATAGGTGACCATATTTTTGATAGTTTGTGAATGCAGCTTTCTTGTCATATATGTCACTATATTGCTATATAATATTGACATATTATATTATAATTTACATATACTATAATATTGTTATATTAAAGTCTGTATTATCATAAACATAAGTTGTATATAAATAGATGTATTATTCAAAATTCATACATCATGCATAGCATGTATGTAATAAAATATTAGATGACAGGTAGAAAAACAGACAGACAGATGAGTCATAGATAAAATCAGACATTAGGCAAAGTTTTTGGTTTTATTAGGAATAAGGCATTGTGTACATTAGATGATTTCTTGTCTTCTTCATGAACTTATATCACTTGAGAAGTTTCACTCATATCTGTAGTGATTGGTAGATTGTCTGTGGAAATAATGGGAAATGGATTGATCTTTATCATTTACAGAGTAGCATGAGTTTTCTCTAAAGGTTCTTGGACAAGCATTTCAAGAAAATGAACCAAATCTTAAGTCATACATCACTTTGATTGCATCCTTTTCATCAATGAAAAAACAAAAACAAAAACACAAATAAAAATCATAGTCATTTGTAGGTAAAAAATAGCAAAACCTATTAAGCTGTATTTCTACAAAGAAATGTGGTGGAAATGCTCTCTGTATGCTGTAAATAAAGGACTGGTTTGGCCTATGTAGAGCACTGTAGAAGTAAATAGAAGATCACAGGACAAGCAGAAAGAAGGAGGGTAGAGTTAGTCAGTCTCCACCCGACCCCCAAAGAAGACAGACATGTAAGAGATATAGGTGAGTCACAGATTGAGCCACATGGTGGATTGATTAATAAAAATAAGTTAATTTAAGATAAAAGAGCTAACTAATAATGTGCTTAAGACATGGGCCAAACAGTATAAAATATATAAGTGTCTGATTCATTTCTTTGAGAGACAAAAGCCGCCGCAGACAAGGTTCCAAATCTCTGGGCCCAATCGGCCCAAAAAAACATTCTACAACAGATGGCACCCAACATGGGGCAAACACCCACATAAAGCCTAAAAAAATTTAAAAAGCTTAAAGAACGTTCTACATCATTAAAACAGAACCAAAAACAGTTTTCTAAATTATATATTTAAATTAATTTATAATACTGAGACAGCATAGTGTTCAAAAATTTAAAAATAGCGAGTCCATCACACACAGCTTAAACTCATATGTTTCACAAAAGGCTTGACATAAGTGTAATTAATTTAAGGTTTCTGCTTCTATTAAACAAAAAGAAAACAGAGTTAAGAGCAGTTTTTCCGATAACATTATTTTGAGTCCACTCTAGTTGCTGGCAGTGGCAGAGATGCATAAACTCCTCTGCCATATTAAAATGCCACCAAAAGGGGCGAGGTCAACAATTAAAATAATACCAACATTTTCAAAACTCTTTGAGTTAAAAAATGATCAAAAATTCTCAATAAAACAAATTTAAACTCTCAAAACCTCTAAACAAAAAACAATATATATAATATACACATAAGCTTCAGAGAAAGAAAAAAATAAAAATAAAAAAGCCCTTTTAAAAAAAATAAAAAATAAAAATAAAAAAGCCACATAAAAATGACAAATAAACAAAAAGTCTAAATTATAGTTATTATATATTCTTTTAATTTTTTAACTTTTAATAAACTAACTACAAAAAAATTAATTGCTAAGGCTGCTAAGTTAAACAAATATATATATACTTTAAAGATGTCTTAACTTTAAAACCTGTTTATAAAAATATGTTGTTTAAAAAAATGTTTCTGTTTTTGTCTCCACAAAAAATCAAAACTTATGAATTAGTTCCAGACAAATATAATTTAATTTGCCAAGGCCACCTAAATAAACATTCTCAGCTTTCAAAAAACCAGTTAAGGTGATCCAGCCTCAAGACACCATGAGATCAACAACGTCCTTTGACAACAAAAAAATAATAAAAAAAGCTACATCCAATTTCCCCAAAATATTACTTATTAATGTTTGTTTTCATTACAAATAGTTAATAGTCATAGTCAATCTCTTTAAAAAAAAGAGAGGGAGGAGGATATGATATAAGAATGATTAGAAAAGATAAGTGGATTTTGATTTATTGATATAAACTTAAGGTTAATTTTGTTATGCTGTATATATTTTTCTACTCTTGATTAAGTTATGATGCTGATATAACTCATAAAATTGTAATGTGTAACTGAGAAATGCAGCTTAATAGTCATCTATGATAACAAAACTTATAGTCATATTAGTTAAGTTTTCATAGATATACAAAAATATATTTTAACTAGATAAGTAGTCTTCAAACACTTCAATGACATGCAAAATATGACATTTAAATTATTTTAAAATTGTAAACTTTTCTAGACAGTGAGACAGGTCTGTTCCTGACAACACCAATATATTTAAAAAAAATAATAGACATTAAAAAAACTTCATATAAAACTTACTTTGTCGTAACAGTTAGCCACTAGACAAAATACTATTCTAATATTGACTGTTTGATAATATGCTATATAAACTAGACATGCAAGTTTCATAAAAAAGTGATTTCTAAATGTTAACAAAACAAGCTGAGATGGTTCTTCAAGTTCCTGCTTTACAAAAAAATATTGCCAGACATCATTCTAGACACAAGGAGAAGCGACTGATAGACTGTGTCAGATTCCCTACATCATAAAAGATACGCCAGAGACTTTGGGCCATAAAGGCTAAAAATAGTGCCCCAACATTACAAAAACCTCTCCAGACAGACAGGTGTCATCTCTGTCATTTTCTAGACTTTAAAAGTTTCTTACACTTCCTGTTTATTTACTTAATAATATATCCTTCTGTGATCTTTGATGTGGTTAAAGAGTTAATAAAATAAATATAGTTCTTTTTAGTTTAAAAGATATATTAGATATAAAACTTTAAACTCACAATGATAAGATAGATAATAAAATATTCTCTTTAATTTTATAAATACAAATAGACTAGATATTGTGACTATAATTCCTGCTTGAGAGCTATTCTGTTATAATTTTGCTATATAAAAATTAAAACCTTCCTTTTTAATTAGACAGAAAAGAGGAGATATGGTGGAAATGCTCTCTCTATGCTGTAAATAAAGGACTAGTTTGGCCTATGTAGAGCACTGTAGAAGTAAATAGAAGAAGATCAGTGCACAAGCAGGTAGAAGGAGGGTAGAGTTAGTCAGTCTCCATCTGACCCCCAAAGAAGACAGACATGTAAGAGATACAGGTGAGCCACAGGTTGAGCCACATGGCGGGTTGATTAATAAAAATAAGTTAATTTAAGATAAAAGAGCTAACTAATAATGTGCTTAAGACATGGGCCAAACAGTATAAAATATATAAGTGTCTGATTCATTTCTTTGAGAGACAAAAGCCATTGCGGACCAGGTTCCAAACCTCTGGGCCCAATCAGCCCAAAAAACATTCTACAACAAAGAAAAGCATAGAAAGACACCACAGATATTAGAGATTATATAGCATAGATAAAGGGGACATTCCAACTTTCTAAGTTAATCCCACATTTGGCAGGTTGTTTTATTGGTTTTCTGTTGTTGCTGGTTTTTTTATTTCTTGTTTTCTAAGACAGGGTTAATTTTCTCTGTGTAAAAGCTCTGACTGTTGTGGAACTTGCTTTGTATACCAAGCTAGCCTCAAACTCACAGAGATCCACGTGCCTCTTACTTCTGACATTTTATTTTATTAACTGTGTTTTTGCACTGTTTTTAAGATTTTATGATGTCCATGAAAGTAAGTAGAATAAAAAGTGTATTAAATTCTAAATTGGATTTTCTCTAGGTCATAAAGCAAATATCAACAAGTACAAAATAATGGGTATAACACACCTTGTACCATTTCAGATTACCATGGTCTAAAATTAGAGTTCAACAACATCAAGAATCACAGAAAGACTACCAACACATGGAAACAAAACATCACTCAACTGAATCACATCTAGGTCAAGGAAGAAATTAAGAATAAAATCAAAGACTTCCTATAATTGAACAAAAATGAATCCTCAACATACCCATACTTATGAGATGCAATGAAAGCAGTCTTAGGGAAAATTCATAGCACTAGATGCCTATATGAAAAATCTAGAGAAATTCTACACAAGAAAACTATCAGCACAGCTCAGCGTTCTAGAACAATTAGAAGTAAACTCACTTTGAAGAAATAGACAGCAGGAAATAATCAAACTTACACTTGAAATAAACACAATTAAAACCAAAACAGCAAAACAAAAAAATCAATGAATTAAAGAGTTGATTCTTTGAGAAAGTCAACAAGATAGATAAACCCTTATCCAAACTAACTATAAAGCAGAGAGTATTCAAATCAACAAAATCAGAAATGAAAAGGAGGACATAACAGCAGACCCCCCAGAAAATCCAGAGAATTATCAGATCATATTTGAAAACCTATACTACACAAAAATAGAGAATCTAGAAGAAATGGACAGCTTTCTGGACAGGTAACATTTACCAAAATTAAATCAAGGTCAGATTAAAGAACTAAATATTCCTCTAACACCAAAGAAAATCAAAGTTGTCATTAAAAATCTGCCAAATAAAAAAATTCCAGGCCCAGATGGTTTCAGAGCAGAGTTATACCAGACATTCAAAGAAGAGCTAATATCAATACTTCTCAAACTGTTCCATAGAGAAGAAACTGAAATATTGCCAAACTCTTTTTATGAGGCCACAATAACCCTGATTCCCAAGCTGCTCAAAGATGCAACAAAGAAAAAGAATTACAGACCAATTTCCCTCATGAACATTGATGCACAAATTCCCAACAAAATTCTGGCAAACTGAATCCAAAAACATATAAAAAATGTTATTCACCATGATCAAGAAGGCTTCATCCTAGAAATGCAGGGATGGTTCAACATAGGGAAAACTGCAAATGGCATCCATCATATAAACAAACTGAAGGAAAAATGAAAGAAAAAAACTCACATGATCATATTCTTACATGCTGAAAAAGCCTTTGACAAAATTGAATGCTGCTTTATGATAAAAGCCCTGGAGAGATCAGGAATACAGGGAAGATACCTTAATATAATAAATGCAATTTATGAAAAGCCAATGGCCAACATCAAGCTAAATGTAGAAAAACTCAAAGCAATCCCCCTAAAATCAGCAAATAGTAAAGGCAGTTCCCTCTCCCTTTATTGATTCAACATAGTTCTCACAGTTTTAGCTAAAGCAATAAGAGAATAAAAGGAGATTAAAGCGATACAAATTGGAAAAGAAGTCAAACTATGTCTTTTTGCAGATGACAAATTTGGATCCATAAGTGACCCACAAAATTCTACCAGGGAACTTCTATAGCTGATGAACACCTTCAGCAATGTAGCAGGAGAGAAGATTAACTCAAAGAAATCAGTAGCCCTCTTATACACTAAAGATAAAAGGGCTAAAAAAGAAATAAGGGAATCATCACCTTTTATAGTAGCTAGAAATAACATTAAATGCCTTGGTGTAACTATTACCAAAGAAGTATCTGATCTGTTTGAAAAAAATTTAAATCTCTGAAGAAAGAATTTGAAGAGGATATAAAAAAAATAGAACGATCTCCCATGTTTTTAAATAGGTAGTATCAACATAGTGAAAATGACAATCTTACAAACAGTAATCTACAAATTCAACGCTATTCCCATCAAAATCCCAACACAACTTTTTATACACCTTGAAAGAACAATACTCAATTTTATTTGGAATAACAGGAAAGCCAGAATTGCCAAAACAATTTTGCTCAACATAAGAACTTGAGGAGACATCACCATCCCCGACTTCAAATTATATTATAGAACTACACTAATAAAAACAGCTTGGTACTGGCATGCATAAAAATAGATCTGTGGGTCAGTGAAATTGAATTGAATACGCTGACATTAACCTATACACCTATGAACACTTAACTTTTGACAAAGAGGCCAAAAATAATCAATGGAAGAAAGATAGTATCTTCAACAAATGGTGTTCACATAACTGAATGGTAGTGTGTAGAAAAATGAAAATAGATCCAAAAAATATCACCTTGTACAAAACTTAAATCCAAGTGTATCAAAGACCTCAACTTGGTAGAAAAAATTGTGGGAAATACCCTCAACACATCGTAACTGGTGACCACTTTTTAAATATAACACCATTAGTGCAGATACTAAGAACAATAATCAATAAGTGTGACCTTCTGAATCTGAGAAGTTCCTGTAAGGCCAAGGAGAGCCTACAGAATGGGAAAAGATTTTTACCAACCCTACAAGTGACAGGTAATTGATATCTAACATAGAGAACTCAAGAAATTAGAGCACCAAACCCTCAATAACCCAATTAAGAAATGGGGTTCAGAACTATAAAGGGAATTCTCAGCAGAAGAATTACATATGGCTTAAAGGCACGTGAAAAAGTGCTTGGCATCTTTAGCCATCAGAGAAATGCAAATTAAAACAACTTAAAGATACTACCTTACATCTATCAGAATGGCTAAGATAAAAAACACAGATGACAGCCTGTGAGGGAGAGGACTGAGTGAGGGGAACACTCACCCAATGTTGGTGGAAGTTTAAACTGGTTTAACCACTCTGGAATGCACTATGGCAGTTTCTCAGAAAACTAGGAATCCATCATGTTTCAGACTTTTGCTTTAAGACAGAGTAAATCCTCTTAGATCAAATTATGCTTTGAAGTGCTGGGAAAGTCTTACATTTGTTTCTAGAAAAAAGATGAATTTTGAGGAAGTGCACACAAGGCTTTAGCTAAAGAGCTAATTTTGAAACCCTTGGTTATTCAATGTGGGTATGTACCATTTAGTAGTGGCCTACATTTCTCTGACCCTGTCTCTATCTCTGCCCTTTCTTCTCTAAATGTATTTATAGTGCAGTTTCCTCATGTGGTGAGTGATAGCCTCTGCTTACTAATATGGGACATTTAGCTAAGTATCTCATTAATATAGTTTAAAGTCAAATTTGATACAGCTCAAGTTTGACATGGGTTTGCTTGCAAAAGCCTGTATTCTGAGACCCTGCAAGCTCCATTATCATGTATCTTGGGCAAATGAGAAAAATATGAGCTACTCATCTCCACCTATGAGTATTTGCTGCCTACACTGTCATCCTAGATATGAATATAGATGATATGTGACCAAGATTTTGTGACTATTTTGTTAACACCCAGCTGCCAGTTTATAGCCAAATACCACCTAATTCAGTGGCTTTGATAATAGGTATTGCTGACAAATAATTTTATAACAAAAATTCACTCAATGAATGTGAAAAGAAATATAAAGGAAGTTACTATCAGAATCTGGGTAGGCTGCATGTCACAAAATGCTAGTTTCAAGACGTGTCATTTGAACATGATGGGTAGCAATGCAGAACATTTGGAAACGCTGTTCCAACATTCAACTTCTCCTGCATATATAAAATTCAAGGAATTACTATCATCTAACCTGATGAGAAACACTTAAATATACTTACAATTTTAACTTCTGGATCAAGAGATTATATTTCCATATGTACCTTTCTAAAGTGTTTTGTCCAGGACATATAAACTTCTTCCATAGTACATTATTAATCTCAGAACATTGCTTTTACTATTGTTTATGCCCAGCACATCATGAATTTAAAACTGAAGGCTACCTACCAAGTGAGATTTATAAACTTAAAAATGTCTGAGAGTGTCTCTTCCAATTTTCATATTATAAGGCCCAGAGGTTAAGAGCACTGACTATTCTTCTGGAGGTCCTGAGTTCAATTCCCAGCAACCACATGGCGGCTCATAATCTTCTATGATGGCATCTGGAACGCTCTTCTGTATACTCTATAATAAGTCAATAAATCTTTTTTTAAAAAATATCTTTATTATATCTATTCCTGTGAATGAAAACACATCCTTAGATTATGCTGAGTGAATTCATTATTCCTATACACCAGCAGCTTCTGGTTCATCACCACTAAATGAATGAATAAAACACTGGCCACTGGATCACAAACATTCATGAATGAATTTTCAAATCTTCATCACTATAATGTAGGATGCAAAGGAGAATTAAACCATGGTATAAAAACAAAAGCCTCCAATCAGAAGACCTCAAGAAAGTAAAGAAGCCTAAATGGATTTATGAACCACTGACTTGAATACCAGGAAATGTGTTCATGTCATCTAGAACAACAGTCCCTGCATTTTTATGGAAAAATTCGCTTTATACAATATGTTAGGATCATGATTTCCCTCCCCCAAGCCTTCCCCACTTCCCCTGTTCTCAAACATCCAACTCTGCTCCCTTTCTCTCTCTCTCTGTCTGTCTTTCTTTCTTTTTCTTTTTTTAGAATACAGATGAACAAATCAAGAAAAGCAAAATAAAAGATAAATCATGAGAAATACAAACACACACACAAACAAACCCCATAAAAACACAAATCCAAAAACCATAAATATCAAGAAAAAGACAACAACAAAACCAAAACAAAGCAATGAGACAAAAATTCTACAAAAATACCATTGTGTTATTTTGTGTTGGCCATCTACTCCTGGGCATACAGTGTACCCTTACATTTGGATTATAAACACACTGACACTCCATTGGAAGGAAAAAAGTGCAGGCCTTGCTCTTAATAGCTGAGCCATCTCTCTCACCCCAAAAGTTTGGCATCCTGACCACTGGAAATAAAAGTAATTAATTTTTCTTTTGATAAATAACTAATGTAGTAATTAGCACTATCAGCTGTAAAAAACTAATATACCATGGGAAAAAAAAGAGATGTGATTATTGTATTGCAGAAGAAAGTTAAGAGTTTAACCAATTATTTAATTGTGTTTGAGAATCAATGACATAGACAGTACTATGAGAAAATTAAAAATATGTAAAAACTCTAAATCTTGATTTAAATTCAGAACATTTGGTAGTGTGACTCTAGAGGGAAACTTTATGTAGAAGTCTTGAACATGCACATTGCAGAAATAAAAGCCATTCTTAAAAAAGAGAGAAATGAATGAGCTTAAAAGACATGGCTTCAAAGAATGTTATATTTACTACATCATATTGGCAGTTAGAATGGAAATATGTGTATTTAAATGTTATACAAATGTCAAGAATACATAGCTAAAAATACTGGACTTATCTTAATTAACTATTTAACCTGCATCTAAAATATAGCTATCTATATTTGAGAACTAAAATTTCTTTTAAATTTGTATTATTATGCTTCTTATATATTAAGTTAATTTTATATGTCAAGTTAATGTTAAGCATAGAAAGATTTTTTTGAACTTTCACACTCTGTAACTGGATTGTTCTGATACAGAAAGAGTCCTCATTCATCCAAAGAAAACAATGGTTTTGAAAGAATCTCACATACCAGTAAAAAATCACTACATATAATAATGATATAGAAAATGGTGGTTTTTATTGATATATAGTAATTTAATATTTTATATTTAATTAAGGCAATAACAGAGTAATGTGATTATTTTTAATCTGTCACTAATATAAAATACAAAAACATTCATAAAATTTACTTTAGAGATTTAAAATAGCTTTTATCTTCAACTCTAAGAAATCATTAGAGGCATGGCTGTCTCATATTATTTGATTTAGTACTAAAGAAACTCTGCTACTATACCACATACTTAAATTATGACATCGTATTTCAAACAACTACTTGCACAATTTCTATATTTTTGTATAAATAACTGTAGAGGTTTATATTTTTAAGAGCCCTCAATAGATTTTCAAATGAATTCCCATCAATCCAAATACTATTATCCAATTGATGAAGCTGTCTTTCTAGAACTTTACTTATCATTATTAGGCTTCACTTTATATTAATTAAATGTTTTGCTTTTAAAACTTAGTTCATTAAGTTACACAAAAAATGAATTTTAGTATGATTAATTCTGAAATTCAGCCTCCACTTACAGGGTCTGCTTTGGTGTATAGTGTTCAGAAACACTAAACATTATTAGAGGCATTTCTTCTAAGACCTCGTAAGTATGCTTCTAATAAACAAGTATTAAACATGAGCCCCAGGATATTTCTCTTTTGCAATAAACATATTTCAAGCACTGTCCAATAACCTTTACAAATAATGAAAGGAAGAACACAATAATAAGTGATTACTTCAAAAGTAAAACACATTTGACAAGAGATTGACAAGATTATTGATTTTTTTCAAGATCTACATTTTCTTATATGTTTAAGTACACTGTCATTTTATTTTTGAAAAAGTATTAAAATGATAAAATAAATGACTTTATTTTGCATCATTACTGATGAAGAAAAATTTAAACCTTTATATAAAAATGAAAATTACTGTTAAATGATTGAAATGTCATTGAACTTTTAAATACTGCCTGGGAGAGGATGCCTAAAATTCCTGACTTTATTCGGAAAGTCTGCTCACTGGACAAACACATGCCAGAATGTTCTTTTAAAAATTAGCCCTTAAACTGCTTTTTCTAAGAAAAACTTGTGTGTGTTTATTTTTTATAAGCACAAAAATATAAGCCCATTAATTCAGAGAAAGCTGGATAATTCTGGTGATTCTTGCCTCTTCAACACCTATGGAAAGTCATCAAAACTTTTTGATTTTCCTTGACAACCTCATATTAGTTTGGAATTTATCCGAAAATTATTTAAATTATTTTATGTTCCTTCTTTTCCAATATTTATATTTTAAGATGAATGTGAAGAAAATGAAAGTGTCTAATACAATACAGAAAATAACAAAGGGAAAAATGATTTATGAACAGTGATTAAATGAGTTGAAGTTAGTCTCAAACTAAGAATGATGAGATAAAGAAAAATGTGTTCAAATAGGCAATGAACTGTTAAAGAATACTGATAAGCTGATATAATTATCATTAAACCAACAGTTGTTCTGTTTTGGGGTAAAATTACAGTACACAGAGATCACTCAGCTCTCATTTGCTTCCAGAATTTTTAAAATTTACTTTGTAAAAAGAAACAGCTCTGAAGGCCTTTCATATGGCTAAGACAATGAGGATAGAGAGAATTTATTCACAGTATAGACTGAAGCAAGATATTACATCAAGAATCTTAACTTTGGCTATTGCTGAAGCCCACCTGATATAAGTAATGAAGTTCTTCTCTCATGAGCTGAGTTCAGCCTGTTGAGAGAGAAGCTGAACTGAGTAACACAGACATTTCATTAGGAACCTAATCTCTTCTCCTCCTGTTTGATCTCCATGACACCTTAGCTTCTTTGAATATCAGCAGTAAATGCTCAATTTTCAGGAATCAGAAATATATTATTTTTTAACATGCTTGTAAATGACTGTTGATGTCCCCATTGTACGTGATTCTAAGAAGGCCTTCATGAATAGAAATTCTTCATAATACTCAGGATTGTACTATTCACCCCATCCAAGTGAAAATACAAATATTAAAGGTGGTCATTTTTACTATAATTCACTTTCCTAAAAGTTATAGAACACAAAATTTGTGCTTTTATATAAGAAAGGAAAAAAAAAACATGGCACTAATCTCATTAATTCTGTCTCAATAGAAAACAAATAGACTTCTGAGGGATTAAAATAAAACACACACACACACACACACACACACACACACAAAAGCTAACATATCATAATAGAACAAAAAAAAGAAGGAAAAGAATTCAAGAAAAGGCACAAGAAATGAATTCAATCAATTGCATACTTACAAATACCATAAAACACTAAACTGTAAGCTATTATATATATTCAAATAGCTTGTAGGTAAAAAGATGCAAAAACATGAATAAAATAAAGTAAGATAAAAGTAAAAATAAAATAAATTATAAAAAATTAAAAGCTCTAACATAATATTATGAGACAAGAAACCTCCAAAACTGCTTTTGAGTTAGTTTTCTGTTGACCATTTACTGCTGGGCCTGCATCCTACTCTTAAGAGTAGATTGTTTCCCCAGTGAAACAATCCTTCCCTGAAACAAATTCTTCCCTTGGAGGATACTAAATTCTCATTTTCAACTGGCTATCATTTGGAGATTGCTTCCAGATTTGAGATGGGAACATGTGTATACTTCTCTTTAAATTGAAGAATACATGTTGGCCCTGTTCATGTTGCCTCAGTCTCTCTGAGCTCATATGGTTTAGAGAGCCATGTTTTCTTAATGTCTCCCATTTTTCTTGGCTATTATATTCATTCTGCCCTCTCTTTTACATGGTTTCAGATCCCTGAGAATATGAATTTAATAAAGACATGCCCTTTAGAGCTGACAATTTCAAAGTCCCTAAATTGTTGCATGTTTGGCTCAGGGTCTCTGAATTTGTACCAATCAGCTGCAGAAAAAAAAAAAGCTTCTTAACAACAGTTTAGCAAAAAATGAATCTATACATAAAGCAGAATACAATGAGGCATCACTTTGTTGCTATTTTTTTCTTATGTCACAGAATCCTTTTTATATGACAATGAGTTCAAGGCTATCATTTACTTTTTCCTCTATCAGATTCAGTGTATTTGGTTTTACACTGAGGTATTTTATCCATTTGTAGTTGAGTTTGTGAAAGGTTACAAGTATGGATCTATTTGAATTCTTCTGCATGCAGACATCTATTTTGAATGATATCGTTTATTGAAGATGCTCTCTTAATTCCACTGTATATTTTGGCTTTTTAAATCAATACTTGTGCATTTATAGTGTGTGAATTTGGTCTGGATCTTCAATTTGAATAAGTTGATCAATGATTCTGTTTTGGACCAATACCATGCTACATTTATTACTATAACTCTGTAGTTACAACTTGAAGTCAGGGATGGTAATATCAACTGTAGTTCTCTTATTATTCACAATTGCTTTATCTATCTGGGGTATTGCATTTCCATATAAGGCAAAAAATGTGTGAGATGTGCAAAGACTTGTATTAAATTTTTGATGAGGATTGTGTTGAGTCTGTAGAACATACTTTTGGAAGTATTTTCCTTTTTGCTATATTAATTCCACACATTCATGATCATGGCAAAGCTTTCCATCTCCTGATATATTCTTCAATTTTGTTTTTAAAGGTTTTAAACATTTTTTTTACCATGCTAGTCTTTCCTTTTTTGGCTAGAAATAAAAGATTTTTTTGTGAGGTAACTATAAAAAGTATTGTTACCCTATTTCTTTCTCAGTTTGTTCTTAATTGGCACTTAAGAACACTACTAATTTTTGTGAGTTAATTTTGTATTCACTTTACTGAAAGTGTTTATCAGATGAAAGTGTTTCTTGGCAGAATTTTTCAGGTTACTTATAGACAGAGTCATATCATCTGCAAATAATAGTACTTTAATTTCACACTTTCCAATTTGTATTCCCTTGATTTCCTTCAGTTGACTACGACTCCGAGTATTATACTGAATAGATATGGGAAAAGTGAACAATCTTTACTTCTTCCTGATTTTAGTGGAAATGATTGGAGTTTCTTTCTATTTAATTTTATGTTGGCTAGGAGCTTGCTGTAAACTGCCTTTATTTTGTTGGAGTTTGTTCCTTATTTACACAATCTCTCTAGAACTTTTATCATAAAGGGCTGTTGAATATTGTCAAAGACCTTTTTTAAATATCCAATGAGGTAATCATGCGTTTTATTTTTATTCAGTTTGATTAAATGGTTGGTTATTTTTATTGGTTTACATATGTTAAGCCATCTTTGAACATCTAAGATGAAGTATACTTGACCATGTTGGATGACCATTTGTTGCACTGTTAGATGTGGTTTGCAAAATTGTAATTACTATTCTTGTCTATATGTACACAATGGAAAATAATATATGTTTTGTATATATGTACACAATGGAAAATAATATATGATTCTCTTTCATTGTTGAGTGTTTATGTGGCTCAAGAGTTGGGGTAACTCTGCCTTGTAGAGTAAATTGGGCTATGTTCCTCTGTTTCTATTTTGTGGAATAATTTGAGGCGTATTGGCATTACTTCTGCTTTGAAAGTCTATTAGAATTATACTCTAAAAGAATCTCTCCCGGGGCTTACTTCAACTAGAAGACTAAATTATTAATTCTATTTCATTGCATTTTATAGGTTTGTTTAAGTTGTTTGGCTGTTTTGGATTTAATTTTGACATATGATAAGTATGAGAAAATTATTTGTTTCTTTTAGATCCTCCAATTTGGTGGAGTAAAGGTTTTAAAGTGTGTCTTTTTATTCTATGGATTTCCAGGGTGTCTTTTGTGATGTTTCCCTTTTCATTTTTATTTTTGTTAATTTGGATATTCTCTCTCTGACTTTTAGTCAATTTGGGTAAAGTTTTTGCAATCTTATTTATTTTTCAAAGAACCATCTGTCTTCTTGATTTTTTGCACTATTTGTTTTTGTTTGTTTATTGTTTTCATCATTGAGATTTATCATTTTTCTCCACCTATTTCTTTTTAGGATTTTTTTTCTTGCTGATGTAGATATTTCAGGCATGCTTTGAAGTTGCTAGAATGAGATCCGTCCCATTTTATTATATAAGCACTTAGTACTATGAACTTCATTTTCCCTCTAATTCAGAAAGTCTTTAATTTCTTTATTGATTTATGTCTTTATCTATTTTTCACACAGTAAAGAGTTGTTCAGTTTACATGAGGGTTTAAGATTTTTGTAGTATATTTTTTTGTTAATATCAAGTTTTAATCTTTTGTCGTCAGATAGGAAACTGGGCATTATTTCAAATTTTTTGTATCTTTTGAGACTTACTCTGTGTCAAATATGTGATCAATTTTGAAAACGTTTGTTGAGGTACTGAGAATAAAAGATAGTCTTTTGGGGGGGTGAAATATTCTGTAAATATGTGAGATTCAATTATTTTGTATTAGTTATCTCCAATGTACCTATTATTATCTTTATCATTATTATTGGGTCTCGGTGATCTGTCTTTTGATGAGAGTAGAGTATTAAAGTTTCCCACTATCAGTGTCTGAGGTTCAATATATGATTTAAATGTAGTAGTCTTTCTTTTATGCACTGGCTACCCTGTGTTTGATGCAAAGATGTTAAGATTTTCAATGTACTCCCATTGGAATTTTTTAATGCATGTATTTATTCTTATTTATCTCTTAGACAACTTAAGATACCTTATCTTCAGATAACTAACTTTGTCTTAGTTAGGGTTGCTATGTTACACCATTATCATGGCATGATAAATTAAATTAAAAACATTTAATATAGTGGCTTGCAGTGTTAGAGGTTCAGTTCATTATCATAATCTTGGGTCATGACAGTTTGTAGGCAAACATGGTGCCAGAGTAAGAGCCCAGAGTTCTTTATCTTGATTAGAAGGCAACAAAAAAAGTCTGTGTCCATATTGGCAGTTGCTTGAACACAGGATACCTCAAAGCTCATCCCCATGGTGATACCTTCCTCCAACAAGGTCACACATACTCCAACAAAGCCATACCTCCTAATAGTGCTACTTTGTATGTGTTTATGACTGTGCCAGTTACACTCAACCTACCACAAAGTTTATATTCTCAGATAGTAAGATGACTATACCAGCTTTTTCTGTAGGTTTGTTTGCTTTGTTTATAGCAGATAGCACAAGGAAGATTTTTCTAAACATGCATTCTGCTAGTCTATATCTTTACATTTGGGAAATGGAGACCAGTTATATTGAAATATAACCATAAGTAGTATTTTTCATTTATTAATTCTAATTATTTTGTTTGGTTGTAATGACAGTGGTGGTAGTGGTATGTGTGCTTTTACCCCTCTTTGGATTTGATGTCTCGTGTTTCTTTTGTGTAGCTAATCTCATTTGGCTCAAGTTTCAATCCTAGATTTTCTGTAAGGGTAGATTTATAAATAGATATTGCTTAAATTTGTTTTTATCTTGGAATATTCATTTCTTGTGATGAAAAGTGTTTTCAGTTATAATAATCTGGCTTTTAGAGTCTATTGAGAAGTCAGCCATCATTGTCACAGCTCTGCCAGTATAGGTTACTTGATCTTTTTCCCTTGAAGCTTTAATATTTTTTTTTGTTTTCTATGTTTACAGCCTTCTTTGTGAGGTTCCAGGAAGAACTTCTTTTCAGATATGGTATATCTGGGGTTCTCTGAGCTTACTGTATCTTTGTATACATCCCTTTAGGTTTAAAAATTCTTCATTCATTGTGTTGAGCTTTTGACAACACTTCTCTCTCTCTCTTTCTTTCTCTCTCTCTCTCTCTCTCTCTCTCTCTCTCTCTTGTCTGTGTGTGCGCTCGCATGTGTGTGTTTGTGTGTGTGTGTGTGTGTGTGTGTGTGTGTCCCTGGTTTCCTGATGTTCTTTATCTGAATTTTTGTAGATTTAACATTTTCTTGTTCTGAGAAATCCATGTTTTTCTGATGTATCTTCAATTTCTGAAATTATTTCTTCTTTCTCTTATATTGTGCTGGTAGTTGCCTCTGATGTTCCTGTCAGAGTTACTAAATATTTTTATTTCTAGTTTTTTCTCAATTCAGGTTTTCTTTATTCATTTTATTTCTAGTCTCACATCTTAACGTGTTTCATTAATTAAAAAAATAAGGAATAATTTTTGAAATTGCCTATTTCTTTGATCACTTACCAAGTTAAATTTCTCTGTATAATTCCAGTTTTAGTATATGTGTACTGAAGCAATTTTTTATATATACAAAAATTACTTTTATTTTTTATATAACTTCCAGGGTTCAAGTCACTGTTTCTATTTGGGTAGAATAAAGAATGGTTCCCATAAATAATAATGGTCTCTAGCTCAGAAATACCTACATTTCTCAGCTAATAACTCAGCAAATACTTTAGATTTTTAAAGGCCTTTCATTCATTTTTACAGTACTTTTCTTCAGGCTAATTCGGCCTGTCTCTATTAAACAATCCTTACCAAGATCATGAGAGCCTTTGATTTTGTTGCATTTTCCAGTAATACAGAATAATTTACCTGTCAAGGTTTATATTTTACTTATATTTGAACTATGTTCTTGCCATAGTGTATACCAATATTTTTTATATATTATTTAGCCTAAAATATTTATAGGTTGTTTACTTATTCACTGAACAAAAGTTTGATGAAAGTATCATCTAAGCAGTTTAATTTTTAGAGAAACAAAGGCTCATTTGATATCATAGGTCAAAAGATATTTGTCACATACTTCACTCAGAAAAAAAATAGATAAGGCACATTAGTTTCCCTTTACAAGGCTTGAATGACAGTTTTATGATGTGATTTGGCTATGGTCAATAAGCTGTGGTTTACCACAATATCACTGAGCTTTATGTTTCACTTTTTCTTGGCTTTGTAACCTCTAAGTCTGACAACTGCTGATCATATTCTCAGTATAATCAAGATTGGCATTTTACCAAAGGTCAAATGGTTTAAAAAATGCTGTGTTTCATTGGGATTATTGAAAAATATTAAACTTTAAAAAATCATAGCACTTTAAATTTTTCATGGAATGTTTGGCAACTGAAATTATATATCACACAAAGTTCCATTTAAATAATGAGTAGATGGAGAAATGTAAAACTGTGTGGCATGAATGTAGGAAATAATATTGTCTTATTGTACTTGAAGTTTGCTAACCTAATTTTTATCATCAAATATATTTGTTGCTATTGATGTTTATAAAATATTATTGTTATGAATAACTAAATTTTAGGTATTTAGTTTACAAAAATGAAGCAAGTACTAAAAGCATTATGAATGTAATAGAAATGTTTTCTAGTTTGCCATTCTTCCTGGGTTCACTTTTTTACTTGAAAATTATTTTTCATATAATACCACTGCTTTCCCTCCTGCACTTCATCCTAGTCCTCCCTTAGATTCCCTGCACCTGATCCCCCCATCTATTTCACAGGGAGAAAAAGGAATCCCAAGGTAAGTCAATTTGGTCTATCCAGGTGCTGTAGGATCTATTCTGTCCCCACAGCATCAAGGAATAGATTACAAGAAGGTAATTTATGCACTAGGAATCAATTCTGTTCCAAGTGCAAGAGGCTCCACATACTGCCTACTCTGTTCAACTCTCATCTACATTCAGAGGGTTTAGTTTCATCCATGAAGGTACCTTGGCTGTCATTTAACAGTCATTGAGCTCCCAATTGCTCAGGTCAGCTGTCTCTATGGGTCTCCTCCACATTATCCTGATACTTTTGCTCATATAATGTCTCTTCCCACTCTCCAGGTGGACCCAGAGCTCTTCCTGTGATTAGCTATGAATCACTACTTCTGCACCCATGAATTTCTAGATGAAAGTTATCTAATGACAATTAGAGTGGTCATTAATTTTACTATAGAAGTCCTATATAGGTGCCCTTTCCACTTTTTTTAGAGTCCTAGTTGGGAACATCTTGTGGATTCTTGAGTGTTTCCCTGATACTAGATTTTTCTCTAACCTCACAATGGCTCCCTCTCTGAAAATATCTACTTCTTTTCTCTCCATTTCTGTTGCTCCTCTCATATACTCATCCCATTCTCTCATGTTTTCTTCTCACCTCCCCTTGCTTCCTCACTCCTTATGATTAATTTACTCAAGATACTTTTCTCTATTTCCTCTGCTAAGGGGGATTCAGGAATCTTGCTTAACTTCTTCCTTTTACCTAGCTGATCAAGGGTTATGTATGGTAGATGGCTATCTTTTGCATTAGGTCTAAAATCCACTTAAGAGTGACTACATGTAATGTCTATCTTTCTGGGTCTGTGTTACCCCATGCAGCATGATAATTCTTAAGATTTATCCATTTGCCTGCAAATTTTAAGATGCTTTTTTGTTCTAATGAGTAGTAACTATTGTATATATGTATCACAATTTGTTAATTCATTCTTCAGCTAATGAACAAAGTAGATTTCAAACTAAAATCAATCAAAAGAGACCAGGATGAACAGTATTTATTAATCTCTGGAAAAATCCACCAACATGAAATTTCAATCCTGAATATCTATGCCCCTAACACAGGGGCAACTACATATGTAAAAGAAACATTAATAAAACTTAAATCTCATATCAAACCTGACACACTAATAGTGGGAGGCTTCAATACCCCACTTTCACCCTTTAATAGGTCAACCAGACAAAAACTCAACAGAGAAGAAATAAAGGATACAGCAGAAACTATGACCCAAATGAACTTAATAGGTATATGTAGAAAGCTGCCTGCAGCCATGCCTTAAAGATGGCTCTGGCTTCTGCCCTCCACCTTCCACATGGTGAGTGCTCTCAGTGACAAACTATGCCATAATTGGCTAGGCTGAGGATCTGGCTTGCTTCCGGGTACCTGGGCCTATAGGTAGTGCTCATGTGGCATACTGGGGTTGGCTGCCCAGAGGCTATTTAGGCTGCTGGTGGGTTTTCCCCGGGAAGAGAAGATGTAGTAAGTCAGTCAGTCCCCCTCCTAAGTAATTAAGTCAGAAGTCAGAAATCAAGATTCCTGAATAAACTGCTGAAAGAAGAGCCTGGTGTCTTCCTTGTGGGACTAGGTTGCTCGCAACAGATACATACTGAACCTTCCACCTGAACAAGAGAAAATATACATACTGCTCAGCACCCCATGGAACTTTCTCTAAAATTGACCACATTCTAAGTCATAAACAAATATAAACACATACAAAAAATGGGAATAACTCCTTGTACCATATCAGATCACCGTGGTCTAAAGTTAGAGTTCAACAATATCAAAAATCATATAAAGCCTACCAAATCATAGAAAGTAAACATCACTCAACTGAACCACCAATGAGTAAAGGAAGAAATTAAGAAAGAAATCAAAGACTTCCTAGAATTGAACAAAAATGGATCCACAACATACCCAAACTTACAGGGCATAGTGAAAGCAGTCTTAAGAGGAAAAGTTATAGCATTAAATGCCTATATGAAAGAAAAAAACTAAAGAAATCCCACACAAGAGAACTATCAGCACAACTAAAAGTCCTAGAACAATCAGAAGCAAACTCACCCAGAAGGAGTAGATGGCAAGAAATTATCAAACTTAGAGCTGAAATCAATACAATTGAAACAAAAAGGACAACACCAAAAGTCAATGATTAAAAGAGTTGGTTCTTTGAAAAAGTCAACAAGATCAATAAACTCTTATCCAAACTAATCAAAAAGTAGAGAAAGAGCATCAAAATCAACAAAATCAGAAATGAAAAGGGGGACTTAACAAAGGACCCCCAGGAAATTTAGAGAATTATCACATCATACTTTGAAAATCTATACTCTACAAAAGTGGAAAATCTAGAAGAAATCAAAAGCTTTCTTGACAGGTACAATTTATCAAAATTAAGTAAAGATCAGATTAAAGACCTAAACAGACCTAAAACCCCAAAGAAAATTGAAGCTGTCATTAAAAGCCTCTCAAGTAAAAAAAGCCCAGGGCTAGATGGGTTAAGTGCAGAGTTCTACCAGACATTCAAAGAAAAACTAATGCCAATGATCCTCAAACTGTTCAATACAGTAGAAATTGAAGGAATATTGACAAACTCTTTTTAGGAGGCCACAATAACCCTAATACCCAAGCCACTCAAAGACACAACAAAGAAAGGATTACAGACAAATTTCTCTCATGAACATTGATGCAAAAATTCTCAACAAAATTCTGGCAATCCAAATAAAACAACATATAAAAACGTCATCTACCTTGATTAAGTAGGCTTTATTCAAGAAATGCAGGATGGCTTAACACAGGAAAATCTGTAAATTTCATCAATTATAGAAAAAAAACTAAAGAAAGAAAACTACATGATCATCTCCTTAGATGTTGAAAAATCCTTTGCAAAAATTGAACACTGCTTTATGATGAAAGTCCTGTAGAGATCAGGAACACAGGGAAAATACCTAAATAAAATAAAGGTGATTTACAAGAAGCCAATGGTCAACATCAAACTAAATGGAGAAAAACTCCAAACAATTACACTGAAATCAAAACTAGACAAGGCTGTTTGTTCCCTCTCTCCTTACCAATTCAATATAGTTCTTAAAGTTTTATCTAAGAGAACAAAAGAAGATTAAGGAGATACAAGTTGGAAAGGAAGAAGTAAAACTATCTCTATTTGCAGATGATCAGATTGTGTACAAAAATGGCCCACAAAATTCTACCAGATAACTTCTACAGCTGATAAACACCTTCAGCACTGTAGGAGGATACAAGATTAACTTCAAGAAATCAATAGCCTTCCTACACACTAAAAATAAAAGGGCTGAAAAAAAAATAAGGGAAACATCACCTTTTATTATAGCTGCAGATAGCATTTAAAACATTAGTGTAACTATAACCAAAGAAGTAAAAGATCTATTTGACAAAAACATTAAATCATTGAAGAAAGAAATTGAAGAAGATATCAGAAAATGAAAAGATCTCCCATGTTCCTGGATAGGTAGGATCAATATAATAAAAATGGCAATCCTACCAAAAACAATCTACATATTCAATGCAATTTCCATCAAAAATTCCAACACAATTTTTTACAGACCTTGAAAGAACAATACTCAACTTCATTTGGAATAATAGGAAAGCCAGGATTTCTAAGACAATTTTGTTCAATAAAAGAACATCAGGAGGCATCACCATCCTGGACTTCAAGTTAACCAATGGGGCTTTAGTAATAAAAACAGCCTAGTACTGGCATAAAAACAGATGTGTAGATCAATGGAGTCAAATTGAAGACTCTGACATTAACCCACACATCTATGCATACCTGATTGCTGACAAAAAGGCTCAAAATATTCAATGAAGAAAGGAGAGACTGACCATTAGGGGTCCGGAGAGGGAAGAGAGTTTGAACAAGGGGATAGATGGATAAAAAAAGAGACTTTATTCTATAAAAAATAAAAAAAAGATATTTTCTGTTGTTCTTAGTTATGGGTTTGTATATGTGAGTACATTGTCTTTGGAAGCAGAAGAAGTCATCAAATCCTATGGTCCTAATGGGAACTGAACTCTTGACCTGTGCAAGAGCATCTTGTGTTCTTTACAGATGAATAATCTTTTCAGCCCTTGTATCTTTATTTTTATGGAGCAAAACTATTGCTTTGAAAATGCCATTTCTGGTTTCTTTAAAATATTCAACTCTCAATAAACTCATGTTTTCCTGGGAAAAATATTTTCAAGTTGCTTTTGCAACATTATGAGCTAGGTTTTAGATTACAAATAAAATGGTCAAAATTACAAGTGTAGAGAAAGTTTTTTTTGTAAAATATTGTATTCTATAAAGAAAATATTTTATTAAATTTTGCTACAAAATAAAATGTTTCCATAAAAAGCATGATGTAATACATAGATTAAAGCTGTATTTAGAATCATGCAATTTTTATCTACTTTTAAATGCATTTTAGTGTATTTTAAGTATGTTTATATGTGTTTATATGTGCATGAGTATGGGGATGTCTATAGATGTCAGAAAAAGTTGTGAAACTCTCTACAACTGCATTTATAGGTACTTGTAAGTTACCTTATGTAGGTGCCCAGTACCAAACTCAGCACTTTTCTAGGCGCAGCTTGTGAAGTCATTATTGCAGTAACTCTTATTACGTGGTGCTTCTTAGTTCTTTGGAACTGTGGTACAGAAGAAATGCAAAAGAGTTTGCAACTGTGAGCTAGAGAAACCTAAGATGCTGTGAGCTAGGCTGGGAAGGTAAATTTGGTGAGTTTGAAGACAGGATGCAAATGATACTGAGTTGATTAAGAAAGGTAGCCTAACACAAAGCAGAGAGAAAAGGCCTATAATGTTCTCTGCTTTAGTTCCAGATTCCTTGTTTTTGATTGAGTTTCTGTCCTGACTGTTTGCAGTGATAAATTCTGATGTGAAAGAATAATCCCTTTCCTCCTAAGTTTCATTGATCAGTGTTTTATCACTGCATCAAAAAAGCAAAGTACATTATTAGAAATTGCTACCAGGAATGTGTAATGACCTTGATAAAACTAAATGTGTCCTTTCCTGGGAAGATTTTAGAAGTATTTGGAACTCTTGGCTGTGTGGTGGTTTGAATGATAAATTGCCCTTATAGTCTGAAGCATTTAAACACTTAGTACTCATTCAGTGATGGTATTTGGGCGGTTTAGATAGTTCAGCCTTATTGGAGGAAATATGTCAATAGGGATGAGATTTGGAAGCTAAAATGTGCATTTTATGCTTTCTGCTGATGATGATGCCCTATCTACTGCCTGCTGTCATTTTATTAAGGCCATCATGACATCCAACCCTCAACACTTTTATTTCTATAAGTGGCCTCAGTCAATATGTTTTATCCCAGCAAAAGTAAAGGAATTAATACAGGCTGTAAAGCTATTGCCTGCTCAGAGCATTGGGCTGCTCTATGGTAACCTAGAAGAAGAGCACGCAGAAAGACATTCAGATAAAGAGACCTATACTCTGAAATTTCAGAGGGGAGATTGAAAGTATTTCAAAGATGCTATTGGGGGCCATTCATAAAATATATTTAAATTAATGATCTGTGGAAGTGAAACTTTCTATGCTTTATAGGAACAATTGATGCTGGTTAACTGGGCCTGAAAAAAGCAGCTATGATAAATAATCCCTGAGGAAAATTACATAGGAAATATTTCCTCAATTCAACACAAAGAAGCTTCGAGTACAGGGTGGACAAGACTGCATCTCAAACTGTTATGTGAATGTGAAAATATGTAAGAGGAATCCAAGTGGTATTGCTTTTGAAGATACTGCTTTGAGAGGATTATGGAGATGTGCTGGAGGCTGACACCATTTGGCAGGGTTGGAGTTGTTAAAGAGAGTCTAGAAGAGGCAGTTGTTCAAGGTGAAAGTTCAGATGTGGTGAATATTCCAGTATAGAGGTGGACATAAAGAGAAACTGAGTCATTGGTCCATGTTGAATGGTAAGCGTTCTTAAAGGTCATCTAGGAGAAGGCATAGGTGAAGACATAGCATCATTAGCAGTGAAGTTCTTGCCATGCTGTAGTCATCATGGGTTAACCATTAGGACAGTGGAAGGCATGGAGTTTAGTCACACAGAGCTTACTAGACACACTTTATGCATTGCAGATGCCAGAGCTGAAGCAGAGTTTGTCAAGTCATGAGAACCCAGAAGATTGTGAATGTCAGATGTACAATGTCAGACACTGAGCTTCTTACTCCATTGGGTTTTAGTTTTGCTTTGATCTGATTATAACTGCATCCTTATTCTTGCCTCTTGGAATAAAAATAAAAGGTATATTTGTGTTTGATTTTCAGCTCTACATGGTGAAGAGACTTTAAACTTTTAAAATTTGAAAAATGTAAAGACTTTGCTCAGTGTTTTATCACTGCAACAAAGAAGTAACACAGAACAACCTTGAATAAACCTAAACAGCTGAAGTCATAGGATAACTTTCTGCAGTATTCTGGGTAGAGCATGGCCTAGGTTGTTATATGCCATAGATGTCTGGCACCTTTGCACCCTATGGATCCCAAACGTATATAGGCAAGTCCTTCTGTCTTTTAGTTTCCCCATGACACAGAGACAAATGAGCACATTTTAATATTTCTTTTTTTCTTAAAGCATATAAACTGATAGTAATAAAAGCATTAAAACAATGTGGGGGAGGACTGAAACAAAGCCTCGGTGGTCAAGAATACTTTTTACTTTTGAAGTGAACTCAGGTTTAGTTCCTAGCATCCGCTTGATGGTCTACTCACAATTATCTGTTCCTAAAAGAACAGAAATATTTTTAATGCTTAAAAAAAGAATGTCTTTAAGGAGAGAGGTTTTTCTTGTCAAAAAAATAAGGGGAAAAGTTACAAATCTTATGTAAGATTCAGTGACTAAGGTATAAATCTCAAAATAAATAAAAAATTAGAAAGTAATTTTCCCCAATATTTTTGGTTTAGTATTTTCTCATTGCTGACATTATTAATATTATGTATTTTTTGAATTAGTTGATATTTATTTTGTGAACAATCTTTCCAATATGTGATTTGGCAGAATGTTGTTCTCTATTAACTATTTTTTTTTAAAAAATTAACTTTTACCAAATCTAAACTCACATTTCTCTGTCCACAAACTGAACAGATGGAGAATAATTTTTCTTTTTTCAGCTATAGATAGTTATAGAAAACAGATCCACAGAAAAGGGAGAGAAATAGGGCATTAAATCCACATGATTAAAACATGATTTTTTGATAGAGGGTTTCTTAGATGGTCCACCAATGAAAATCAATTCTGTTATCAACAGAACTTCACATTTATTATCCTTCCTTCATATTTTTTAGCTCTGTATTTCTCTCTCAGATAATGTATATTTTTGGTATCTAGATATCTAAGCTTCAATAGTTCCTTATAAAACAACACACAAAATCACCCAATTGAGAACACTGCATAACTCATGCTGTAGAACTTATTCTTATATTCTTTCTATGTGAAAGACATATTTTAGTCATCTCTATATTACTTTTAACATCCACAATAAAATTCAGTAGGAAGCATGATTATCTTTAAAGACACTTTGACATAGAGAAGTTCAGCAATTTTCCCAAGGTGAAAGCACTTGAACTCCATGTTAATTTTCACACTGTATTGAAATAGCCTATATTCTCTAACATTTTATTATTAATAATGGGAATTTTATTCTTACCAACAGCATGTATATGACTACCATGTAATTGCAATATTATTTTTAATTATTCTTAGACAATTTGAATAATAAAATATACCAAAATATTATGAACACCCCCCCAAACGTATAAGAACTAAATCATACTTTAAAAACATGTTAATTTGTTTGTCTATTTTTAAATCTAGGTCATTTTTACATTCAGTTGATTCAGTATGATGGAGAATTTTAAGAAACAAGTTTTGTCATGATTGTGATCCTTTCTTGAGAGAGAGAAAATGGAAAGCATGTGGGAAAGTTCATTGTAGAGAATCACTATGTACAGAGCTTGCCATACACTTCCTTTCCTCAGTCTGATGAAATATCATATTTCCACCCAAGCAATGTTTTTATTTTAAGCATGTTTAATTCCCCCAAGGAATAGTGTTTATATTGCTATCTAGTGTCTGGTTATTACAGTTGTTTTGAATTCTGGCAGAAAATCCTGACCTCTGAAGCCCTTTTTATTAATGCTTTGAAACAGTTTCTTCCCATTATATTAAATTAGGATTTTCCTTCTTCAAATATCATAATGCCATGTATGCCTAGCAGTAAAGATTCTATTCTCTGCTCAAAGGATTCATAACTTCAAACGAATCCTAAATCAAAACAACAGGAAATTTAGTGTCAAGGGCACAGTATAGAAGCTTAAGAGAGGAGAATTCATTAAAGTTTTTTGCTGCCTTTTTCTAGCCAGCCTAGGAATTGGCAAGGCTCTCATGGGACATGTTTATTCTATTTGTTCATCTAATAATTTAATTTTTCTTCATGAAACAGAAATGAACAGAACTGAAGGGCTAGATGATTTGTTTTTAGATTCTAAAACAAACATTGAATTAAAATAACTTAATTGCTTCAAATCACAAATTTAATAATGCCACTTCTGTCTTTAAAACATGTGGATAAGGTCATTGTGTTCTTAAGATAAAAGTCCTTCCAAATCTGACCAAGTCTATTTTTCATAACTATTTTTGTAAGCTTAATTTTTGTATATAATATAATTAATTTTCTTCTCTCCTTTTCTTCTTCCAAAATCTATCATGTAACCTTACTAACTTTATCTTTTACAAATTTATAGCTTCTATTTTGAATTTGTGTGTGTGTGTGCTCCTAATACAGTCTAAATCGTTGTCCTTATTCTCATAGATAATTGTAGTTCCCATCCCTTATCACTAAAACGTCTATTTATAATTGGAAAAACATTATGGAAACTACCACCAATCAAACTGGATAGTTTTGGATACCACTCTAAAGTGATACATCTACAGCACAGATTTTGCACCTAAGGTTCAGGGATCATTGGAGAAGAGAAGGTGGAAAAGATTATTACTAGCCAGAGGAATGGAGGTTGCTGTTAAATTGTGTCTTTTAGAAATGTCAGAAACTTACATACATGAAGTTTCATCAGGATCTGAACAAGGACACCATGAACAGATATATTAATGGATAAGTTGATGTTCAAGAGGTTTCAGCCTTAAACAAAAACTTGCAAACAACCAAGGCGTTCTGTAAGGCATTCTTCATTTTCTGATTATTTTCAATATGCTCTGTGGTAATTTTTTCTTATTCTGGGTTACTGTACATTTTTTTCTTTTACAAGAATTGTGTTATGTAGTTTTTCAAGTAATTTGAGTTGATCTATTTTTAACTTCAGCTTTCATATTTAATAGTGGTTTAATTTATTGTACTTGTTCCTATGAAACTATGCTTACAATTTGTAATATATCTTTAGAATGCACATCTCAGTTTGTTTTATACAGAGTCTTTAAAGTAATTGTTGGTCTACTGTTAATTTCTCTGACTAGTATTAAACAACTCCTGAAAAGATATAATATTTTTAACATTTACTTCTGGGTAATGCCAAAATGTGGCATGATAATATGACAAAGTCCAGGCTCAAATGAGAATCATAACTGATACATCATTATCTGAACTCCCAACATCTATGATTCATAAACACTGTAGCCAATCAGAAAGAAGAGAAGATGTATGAGAATCTTCACACAAAATAAAACTTGATTTTATATGTATCATGCTCACAAACAGTAAAAAACTATTTTCAAAATTTTATGATGCCAATATGCCCTGAAAATTATTTATCTAATAAACTCACAAAGTATAACTTAAAGAGCATGATAACATTATACAGATTGACCAGGTTATATTTAGAATATAAATACATGTACATATATGCATATAATAAGAACTAGTGAAAAAATTGAAAGAGCATGAGAATATATGGGAGCATCTGGAGGGAGTAAAGAAGAAAGAACTGTTATAATTAAATTATAAACTTTAAAACAAAAGAGCATGTTCCTGTTTGTAAGTTGTAGGTTACTATGATGGTTTCAAAGAAAATGACACCCATGGCCTTGTTAGAGGAAAGAATCCCTGGGAACAGGCTTTGAGGTCTCATTCTCAAGCCACATCCACTGTTGAATTCATTTCTGGTGCCTTTGTAATATAATGTAGTACTCTCAGCTTCTTTTCTAGTACCATGTCTACCTGCATGCCACCATGCTGTCCATCATGAATTGATTAAAACTCTAAACTATAAGTCAGTCTCAATTAAATAGTTTCCTTTGTAAGAGTTGCTGTGGTCACAATGTCTCCCAGAACAAAAAAATCCTAAGGCTGAAGTTGTTACCCACAGCTGGGATACTGCTGTCATAGGCCTGATCATGTTTTTGTTTGGAGAAATGTGGATTTTAGGACTTTGGTTTAGAAATCAGTGGACTGCTTTATTTATGACTTAACAAGCCTTATTAGTAGGAACATGGAAGAGAGAGGTGGTGAAGGGTTTTAAATTGTGGGGTCCTTTATCTAGAGGGTTTAGTAGAAAAGAATTTTAGTATGTGAGGCCTAGAGATCATTCTTGTGAAAATATGGTGAAGAATATGGTTGCTTTCTGTCCTTTGCCCTAAAGTCTACCATAGGAGAGATGAAAGAATTTTGCATTAATTACTTTAGCAAAGGAGATTTCAAAACGACCTGTATTAACTGTCATGTGGTTATTAGTGCTTCCTTTTGTGAAAATCTATGATGAAAAGAAGCAAGTTGAGCCAGGAAAACTAAGGTTGAAGGAGAAAGGGAGGTGGAATGGAGGTAACTCCTATTCAAGGAAATGAACAGATCAAAAAATGTCTGATGATAGATATAATAAAGGAAATACTGACCTCAGGGCAAGACCTCATATAGCTATATTTTCTACCTAGTAAAAAGGAATGAAAAAAAGCTTAGGGCTGGGTGCAGTGGTACAGGCCTTTGATACTAGCAGTGTGGAGGCAGAGGCATGTGGATCTCTAAGTTTGTGGCTAGCCTGCTTACAGATTGAGTTTCAGAATAGTCAAGCTTAAGCAGTAAAGAAAACCATCAAACACAGAATTCTGGTGAGTATGTAGCTAAACAAGGCTATGTTGCAGCCTCGGTAAAGAGCAAAAATTGGCAGCTTCAGCCACTTGTTTCTGGTTAGTGTCAATGAGAGAAGAAAGGGGTCATGAAATCTCACACCACAGCTATGGAAAGCCACTAAAGATAGGCACATGTCAGAGGCGTCCTTTGTATGGAGGCATGATTGTGTGAAGTTGTGAAGGTGAGGCCTTGGTTGCCTTAGAGACCTCACATGTTGGATATGCTAGAGGCGTTTATGGGATACCTGCCAAGGAAATCTGCCAACAGGAAGTAGAAACAGTTGAATAGAAAGAAGTTTGTTGTAGTCAATGAAACAGGAAGGAGTTAGAGGCATTTTGATATCAGACATGAAGAGGCAGAGTTTGGAATTTGCTGAGCTAGTTTCAGGACTTTGATCCTTACTGTGCTCCCTTTCTCCAGTTTAGGAATGAAAATGTATATACTTCGCCATTATATGTCGGAAATTCTGATTTTACAGGGGATTATATTTAAAAGAATGCAGAAGTCTCAGAATTTTTTTTTAAATTACCCTTAAGTAGTGCTCAGACAGTTGAAAAGTATGGGGGCTTTGGAAGCTGAACATAATTCACTTCTGCATTGTGATATGGCTATAGACTATGGGTGACACAGAGTGAAAAGTGGTGACTTGAAATAAAATGGCCCTCATAGACCCCTAGAGACTGACAGTATTGGGAAGTGTGGCTTTGTTGGAGTAAGTGTGGCCCATTGAAGGAAATGGTCACTGAGTATGAGTTTTTGGATCCTTTATGCTCAAACTATGCCCACTATGGACACAGTATCTGTCCTCTGCCTGTAGATCAAGATGTAGAACTCTCAGTTCCTTAAAAAGCACCATGTCTATCTGCATAACACCATGCTTCCCACCATGATAATAATGGACTACACTTAAGAAAAGGTAAGACAGTTCTATTAAATGTTTTTCATTAAAGGAGTTGCCATTGTCAGGGTATCACTTTATACCAAGAAAATCCTAACTATCCTAACTAATGCAGCTACATGCACAGACCTGTTAAGACTTTTAGGTCAAATATAAAAGAACAACTCAATAACATTTATTTTTAATACAATTTCTGCACCAAATGCAGAGTTTATTGGATATATGAGAACACAGCACACAACTACATTTAGGTATTGTTTTATTTGATTGAAATTTTCTTTTCTTATTGTGAATAAAGTCATATTTTTTTATCCATGTATCGCTTGTTCAAACTCCCTTCCCCTTCCTGCCCCCCCATCACTCTCTCTTCTCCCCATCACTTTATCTCCTCCCCAGCAAGGGCAGGAGGTCCCAAGTTCCAAAGGTGGCTTAGTTCAGCATCCACTCCAGGCAGATCTGCTTTCCTCACCCCAACATTGACACTGGGCCAGGTGTTTCTCTGGGGGGAATGGGCTCCCAGGTGCTTGTACCAGGTGTTTCAGATCCCAATCTTTCAGTGGTTGCAGTTTGCAGCTTGGACATACTTTGCTTTTTGTTTAAAGTCCACTAATGAGTGAGAGCATGCCCTGATTATTTTTCTGGGTTTGTGATACCTTGCTCAGAAGGATATTCTCCAAATCCATCCATTTGTCTGCTAATTTTAGGATATCATTTTTTTCTTACTGCTGAGTAGTGCTCCATTGTGTAGATATACCACAGTTTGTTAATCCATTCTTCAGTTGAGGGGCATCTAGGTTGTTTCCAGGTTCTTGCTATTACGAATAGTGCTGCTATAGACATAGTTGCCTTTGGAATGCAAATGTGCATCTTTAGAGTATATGCCCAGTTAGTGGTGTTGCTGGATCCTTGGGGATATTGATTCCCAGTTTTCTGAGGAATCACCATACTGCATTCCAGAGTGGCTGAACCAGCTTACACTCCCACCAACAATGGAGGAGTATTCCCCACAAATTCTCCATCTGTGTCTTTTATCTGAGCCAATCTAACAGGTGTAAGGTGGTATCTCAAATTTGTTTTGATTTGCATTTCTGTGATGGCTAAAGATGATGAGCACTTTTCAAGTGCCTTTGAGGCATTTATAATTCTTCTGCTGAGAATTCCCTCTTTACTTCTGAACCCCATTTTTTTGATTGGGTTATTTAAGGTTTTGGGCTCTAGTTTCTTGAGTTCTCTATATAATTAGAGATCAGTCCTCTGTCACTTGTAGGGTTGGTGAAAATCTTTTCCCATTCTTTAGGCTGTTGTTTTGTCTCATGGACTGTATCCTTGGCTTTGTAAAAGCTTCTCAGTTTTTAGAAAAGTTACATTTCATAATTAAATATTTGAAAATGATCCATCTTATAAATAATAAATTAAACACAAAGTAAAAACTCAAGATAAAAATATGTAGTCTATAAATTGTCAGATGACAAATCTTGCACTAGCAACAAGAAAACAGCTAATTGTATAGTATAGATCTTAAGTCTCTTTGGTTAGCCCTCAGTAAAAAGGATGTGTCTTGGACTGGTTTTCATTCAATCACTAAGTACCTTCCATAGGGACTATATCTCACTCAAAGCATGTTCAAGCATTGATTGTTGCATTTAGTGACAGGCAAGAAAAGAATTGGCCAACCATGTTTCAGAAGTACATAGCAGGACAGGGGAGATGGTTCAATCAGAAATGCACTTGCTTTACATAAAAGAGGACTGGGTTTTTATTCACATTAAAAAATAGGTGTGGCACTCCACATATATAAGGATATCACTTGTAGAATAGAGGCAGGAAGTACTTGTAAGTTCTAAATCTATCAAGCAAAAAGTCAGTGAGTACCAGATCCAATGATATACATTGTCTCAAAAAGTGAAATACGAAACAATGTAGAATTTTTTCTTTCTACACAGGCACACACACCTCACACATACGTATACCGCACATGCACAAATACGCACAAAAATACAAAGTGAAAAATAAAAATTATGTAACTTACTATTATTGATTTATTGTATACAAATTATGTTTCTACTCTCCACAAGCATAGAATATCTGCCTTAAAAATACATAGAAATCTTATTAAATGTTAGGAAAAAGTACAATATATTATAACTAACAAATATGGGAAAGATACTATTTAAGAACTATAAAAAAAAGCCTACAAAAAGTGGAGAACAAGAGAGAAACTGCCTCCACTTGAAGTAATTTAAAAACCGCAGTTCAGGGATGGGGAGGGTACCCCGACAATGGGAAATGGGTCAGGTTATAACTAGGAAAGGCAATACAAAGTTCAAGGTTCACTGACACTTGTGCATTGGTACTCACCTTCTTCTCTGCATTGTGTTCCCAAAGTCCTAGTTAATAAGATTAACAATTAGTGTGTATAAATTGACCTTTTCAGAGGCTAACATTAATATAATATAGGATTGTTACTGATTCTCCTAGTTAGTTATTAGCTTTCTGAGAATGCCAAGTTCCTTTTGTAAGGCGAAAATACAGTTATATTAGACCTAAATTATATCTGTTATTTTCATCTGCATTATGAGAGCTATAATAGAAAATGTTTATAAGAGAAACAAAAACTAAAATAAAAACTCGAAAATATAACTGAAGCAAACAAATAATTCAGAAAGTGGAGTGATTATAAGTAGCCTTTAATGTGTCAATGGATATATGAAAAAAATTCTGATATCATTCTCCAGTAAGAACACAAGTCAACATAAATATAAAACATGCCAGCTCTGTAGAATGGTATAGAAAAGAAAACATTAAGAAGTATAAAGATAGGACAAAGCAAAATATAAGTCTAATTATGTAGGAGAATGCATATATATCAGTACATACTTAAAAATATAAAATATAAGAAATAACACAAGGAACATAAATGATATTAAGTCAACATGATGTACAACGACAGTGATATTGAAATAAAAATGAGAAAGAGACAGTAATGTTTTATTTGAAAAATATTTTGACCACGTTTTTTCATGTTGTAGTAGATAATATTTTAATAAAGCATATTTTAGAAAATCTAAAATATGAAATAGAAAAATTATAGGGATTATCCAACATAAACTACACATAGACATATCACAATGAAGAATATATTCAAATATGTGGGTGAGGCTTAAAAGAAAAATAGTGAGCAATAATAAGACATAGGATATTCTTAGTTAAAATATGCTAAGTTCAAAACAGAAGAAATTAGTTTCATTGGATTCAAATACTAAAGATCTAGATATAAATTCTACAAACAGAAAAACTAGATATTAAAATTAAGAAGTAATGAGCCAGAGATACAAAAATAAAAAAGTTGTTTCCAGCAAGTCTACACTGTGGAAGATATGTTATCTCAATCTAAATGAAACATAATCCCGAACAGAAATTGAAAATATTAGAAAGTATGGAGAATGACAAAATTCAAAAAAAAAAGTACTGAATTAAAACTATTTTTAGCCTACAATTCTACCACAGGTATTAATTCTTCTTATTCTCCCCAAACAATTGCAAAATAAAGTTTTGGTTAGGTAAAAAATATGTTTGACCTATACAGTGTTTATTTTTATTATCTTACTTAGGTGATTAAAAATGGCAAAAATAAATGCTTTTGAAATTCTTTCAGATCTTGTGGAAAAATATATATAGTATTTAATTGTTTCAGTCCTAGTCTTAGAAGTGGTTTTTCAAGTTTGACATTCTATTCCTAATGTGAAAAAATAATAAGGAATAGATATTAGGATTAGAAAGAAGAACTGGGTCAGAAGTTAAAAGCCAAAAGTTTAGTTCCCAGTACTCATGGTGATTAGCCCATGACCACATGGTACTCTGATTCCAAGGGATCCAACACATTTGCATGGCCTAAATTTTCAATTGTACACACACACACACACACACACACACACACACACACACACACACATTTATACACGTAATTTACAGCAACAGAAAGAATAGATATTGAGGAAGTATAAATTGCTAAGTAGTTAGAGTTCCTGCCAGACAACAATGAAAATGGTGATTCCAGTCCCACAAACCTATGTGGTAGGTAGATGAAAACAATTGTGAGATGAACATAGGGCATTACTAGAGCAAATTGTCTAGGGAGCTAGCCATTTGGTAATTATCTTTCTGTCAATCTCAGGCCTCTGCTTAATTATACACACACACACACACACACACACACACACACACACACACACACACACGCCTTATACCTAATTGCCAACTTCCGGAGAGAGGTATTGAGAAACCCATACATTAACCACTTGAAAATATCTTAATTTGTATATATCACTTCTCTATATAGTTTAGATTAAGAAAAGTTAAGGTAACAAGTTTTCTTTGGGACACCAACCAGTTCTCAAACCATTGCACAAAGAAACACACATGCATGCAAACCAGGTACAGACACATGTGAAAAAAAAAACCCAACTAAACAAACAAAAACTATTGAGTTCAAAAAAAGACAGACTCGAAAAATTTTTATGCGATAGGCATTTAGATAATAATTACTTTCTCCATCTGTTCATTTTGAAACTTACTTAGAATATTTTATAAGTTTTTTTTCTTTTTTTTTCTTTTTTTTCCCTTCTTTATTTTGTATTTATCAAAAAAAAACACAGTAAAAAGAATTTAAAATGTGGAAGAGTTAACAATAACTATACAGAGGATAAGATGTCCCTCAACTGAAGAATGGATTAACAAACTGTGGTACATCTACACAATGGAATACTACGCAGCAGCAAGGAAAAATGATATCCTAAAATTCACAGGCAAATGGATGGATTTGGAGAATATCCTCCTGAGCGAAGTCTCACAAACTCAGAGAGATAAGCAGGGGATGTACTCACTCACTAGTGGTCTATAAACAA
>PVIH01008817.1:47755-87728 GCA_004025045.1 Sigmodon hispidus | reverse complement strand
TTCTTACTGCTGCGTAGTATTCCATTGTGTAGATGTACCACAGTTTGTTAATCCATTCTTCAGTTGAGGGACATCTAGGTTGTTTCCAGGTTCTTGCTATTACAAATAATGCTGCTATGAACATAGTTGAGCTAATACCTTTGGAGTGTGAATGTGCCTCTTTAGGGTATATACCCAGAAGTGGTATTGCTGGGTCCGTCAATCTCCCCAAGGACCCAGCAATACCACTTCTGTATCCACTCTTAATTAATTGGATTAATTATTTTCTTGACATTATGTTTTTTGAGTTCTTTATATATTTTGAGTATAGTTCTATCAAATTTATAGTTAGCAAAATATCACTTCCCTTTGTGTAGGCTGCCATTTTGTCCAGTTGACAGTGTTCTTTGCTATGCAGAAGCTTCTCAGTGTCATGAAGTCCCATTTATTGTTTTTAGTGAAATAGAAGCAGTAGTTAAAAGGCCACTAATGAAAAAGTCCAGGAACAGATGATTTCAGCACAGAATTCTATCATCTTCAATGAAGTATTAATGCCAATGTTCCTCAAGTCAGTCCAAAAAACAGAAAAAGAACAATTGTCTAGTACATTTTACAAGGTCATAATTACCTTGATGCTAAAAAGTATATAAAGACCTAATGAAAGAAACAATTATAGACCAATTTTTCTTATAAACATAGATAAAAATTACTCAATAAAATACTTGCAAAATGAATCAAAGAAACCATTATAAAGACTATCCACCAAGCTCACATATGCTTCACCTCAGAGAAGCAAAGGTGGATCAACACTAGTATGTACAAAGCATGCAACCCTCCACTATAAACAAACTTAAAAACATACTTGGCCTTCTAATTGAACCCTCACAAGAAAAATAAGTAAAATATTTCTGTCAAGTCATTCTCATTATTATGCAAACTGAAACTCCATCCCCAATTTATATATATATATATATATATATATATATATATATATATATATATATATATATATACACACACACACATTATTTGGTGATTTTACATCATGCACCCCATCAAACTCAGTTATCAGTCCTGTCAGATTCATACCCACACTTATAATCTTCCCAATTACAAAAATGCCCATTCATGCTGCTCATTTACTTATTTACATACTGGAGCATAATTAAACTCCCATCCACAGAGTTAATACTGAGTTCATCAAGAAAAGCCACAACCCATAACTCTCTCAATTCTATATCTTCACTCTATAATGCTTTCCTTCCAATCACTTCACTTTTCTAGGCTCATAGTTCCTGCTGTGATGGTGATACGTGCCAGAAAATATAAAGGTCCTAACCAGCCCTATCAGGCTATAAGCCTTTTTCAGTTCTCATTTATATCAAGGAATGGTGCACAGTATACTACAAAGAACAATCCTATAATAAGCCAAGGCATGACATGTGTTTACTGAATAAAACTTAAGATACTAGACTGTGGAGAGCTGCATGTAGCCACGCCTCCACCTTCCCGATGGTGAATGCTCTCTGTGGTAAACAACTCCATATATGGCTAAGGCTGAGGATCTGGCTTGCTTCCATACCTGGACCTATGGGTAGTGCCTACATGGTGTACTGGGGTTGGCTGCCCAGAGGCTATTTAGGCTGTGGGCTGGTTTCCCTGTGGTCAGGAGAAGGAATGAGAGAGAACATGTAGCAAGTCAGTCATTCCCCGTCATAAGTAAGTAAGTAAGTCAGAAATCAGAATTCAAGGTTCCTGAATAAAACTGCTGAAAGAAGAGCCTGGGTGTTGGGTCTTCCTTGCGGATGAGGTGGCAAGCGACACTAGACAAGAAGAGGTCTCTTGGGAAACGGATGAGAGACCTGACCTTAAAGGCATACAGTGTTTGCTAAATTTTCTTGTTAAATCAGTAATGTTTGGAATTATTGCTAGTCATAGAAGAGTATTATCTGGTTTTGAAATAGAAAATGATGCTCTACTCTATTTCATAGTTCAATTCTATCCCAAACTTAGTGCACCAAGGTATTTTATATATATATATATACATATATATATAATTATATATATATATATATATAAATAATTCCTGGAGTCTATTGCAAGGAATAGCATATAATAGAACTCAATAAGTTTTTGCTGAATGAATTAATGCTGAATCCTCAGTTCTTCCTGGCAATCAATATTTTAATTACATTGGTGGCAGTTATGGTTAATTCATGAAGCACTAATGGGAGACAAGCACATTCCACAGGAAGAAAATATAGAACAGAATACAACAAATAGCACCAGGGATACTGTTAGGTAAATATATTAGTCTCCTCTCCAGTCTGTGTACTATAATTTGAATCTAACATGCAATAAAAGAACTGTGCTTCATATCTTCTGTTCACTTCATTTCTATTCATTTTACAACTGTTTGTGATATCTTTAAAACTGATAAGGCTTTGTCAGTTTTACCTACATTTCAATGTTCCTCATTGATTTAATTAACCTGTATTTGTTGAGTATTTTTTTTTACACACTGAAAAATCCTTATGTGTTAAGGTAACAATCATGAAATAGAAAGCCCATATGATCAATATGTCCCCAGGTTGCTATGGGAAGGGACAAATGAATAAAATTTGCTAAGTCTCACTTTTAAGCATAGGGTCATGTTTACTTGATATCTCTGGGAAGCCTACTATTTTCTGATGAGAAACTGAGGAACAAAAGATTTGAAGGTGAGAGGAGGTGAGGGCCTAAGAAAACTGGAGCAAGGGAGGTGTGCATTTTATGAGAGAAAAGTAAGTGAAAAGAAAAAAAAGATGACACCAGGCAGAAAACTGTAGGAGGAACCAGGCAATAACTGAACTTTCAGTTATTTGTAGGGTAATTTTTATACAGTGGTATAGGTGTAATTATATCTCATGATACTTCTCATGCAAACTAAATAGAAAATACATGAAGGAGGTTAAGATTGAAAAAACAAAACAAATTAAATCTAACCTAACACAAATCATTGTAGGTTGGACGGGAAAATACAGATTTGTAGCTGTTTTTCATGTAACAATTAATAATATTTTTTTATCCTTTCGAGAGGACTTTTGCTCAGCCCAATATAGACCGGTCAGAGCTGGCCTTTATAATATATTCTTCCAAACACACTAATTTTACACTGGCTTTAATTTACTTGTCGGCTCCTAACAAAGTTGTCATCCTGGTTGTGAGAAGCAAGATCCTCAACCTGTAAGAACAAATTTAAGAAACAAGAGAAAGTAACCTGGTTTTAGTATACCATCTTTCAGAAAGAAATTTAACTTTAGAGAAAAAGCACAAAAGGCTGGCATGCTGATTTAGCACAAGACCGTGGGTTGGTTATAAAGTCATTGAGCATAAAGAATTATTACTCTCTTTACCAGCTCCTCTCTTCCCTTTCCAAGATGGGTTGTTAATTCATATAATGTGAGCTTTTAATTCATTTGCATAGTGTGACATTTTCTGCATAGGCTTTACCTGTTGCAGGCAGTTCTCGATACTACATCATGTATCCGTGTCCTAAATATCCTAAAAGAATGTACCTTAATAGTAGAGTAGAACTGGAGGTAAGGACAGAATAATCTCCATTGCCTCTGTGTCTGTGCCAAGGGCACTGTCTGATTTTAGAGAGCCTCATCATGGGGCTGACCAGTCATTTCCTTTGCCAAGTTATTTATTTCACATGTTAATTTTAAGACTTTGCATAAGGGCTTCTGGACCTCACTTTGTCCCTTGACCTGCTTCAGTCTACCTGGTATAGAAACCTTCAAAAGCTTCTTAAGGAAACCTATCTACTTTGACAGTACAATCAGAAGTCACTCCCATGTGTAATTTCTTCTCTTTTATTAAAACTCATTATAAAAGACAATTTCTCATCAGTTCCTGCTTAAAACTGTCTCATTTGATAATCTCTTATTTGAAGTATATACAACTGTGTTCATGATTTCTAATCTTTTTCCTGATTTATTTTCATTCTGTCAGTCTCTTAGACATTCAGTTGTTTGGGTATCACATGTTAGTTTGTGATTACTGTCATGAGTTATTCTTACAGTAATCTCTTTGAATGATTATTAATATGGAAAAATTAGTGATATTACAAAAAATCATTAATACCATTTTTTGTTTATATATTATTTCAACTAGTTTAAAACAGAATTGGTATCAACTGATTCAGCTGAATGTAATTCCTTTGAGTTGAATCAATTAAGCCTTGTTAAAGAGGTGAAGGTCAGAGCAGGGGCCTACAAGTCCCATCTTCCAATAATAAAATGACTAGGCCTGTCTTTGGTGGCCTGGACATCAGACAACCTCTTACACATCATGGAATGGTGTTCATGTCACAAACACACATCTGTCTTAGGTTGAGGCTATCCCTGAAAGCCTTCCTTACCCATCATTGATTCACTAGTCACTATTGGCCAAGCTCAGCCAATTCTAAACATCATGCTTCTCTTGAGTCAGAAAAAATAATACTTGCTGTGTGGCAAAATTGACCTGAGCCTGCGTTTTGTGCTAGTGCTTAAGTACAGCATCAGGATAACGCTTCCTGTGCAAAGCAGCGCCCCCAAAGAAAGGGTGCCTACCCAGTCCTAAAAATCTGCCTGTAAATTGAAGGCTTTCATAAGCTAATCTTTGAGGAAAATCAAGAAAATACAAGCAATCCAATTTATTGTGAACTATGGCCAATTGCAAATTAAACTTAGTATCCCCTTATGAACATGAGTACTAATTTCATTCTAAGTGGTCACGGCTTTGCAACCTGCCCAGGGAGGGTATCCACTGTGCTTGTCACCTTTGCAGCATGACTCAGAGCAAAGCCTGCAGCAGCAGCTGCAATAATCCCAAAATCCCTCTTGGGTTGATGTAAAATGAGCTGAGAGACATTCTCTGGCAATGGGATAGGCACACAAACCACCACAGCCATTTTTTTAGGTCCCCAGCCTCTCTTCAGGTGATTCTCCTACTTAGAAACAGTTCAAAACTCTTGACACATTAGAAGAATCATTTATAACCACAAAAAGGAAAGCTAAAGAAGAATCAAGAAAGTCAGACTCATTTCAGTCTGGCAGTTCCAATAAAGTAGGTGGCATACATAATTGAAATGGGGGTCAAGGACCCTAACAGAGGTTGCTTATGGATGGTGTAAACATCCAGGGAACTGCTCAGAACAGTTAGCCCACAGTATGGGCAAACTCCACTAAAAGTCTATACTACTCAGCCAGCATCGACTGAGTGGGGAAGCGCAGGGTAGGCTCTTGTACTACAGTTAAAAATAATGGACACCTATACCTCACAAAGGCCAGCCACCAAAGCATTTGTGGTGTTGGTAGAAAAATCAGCAATAGATGTACTGCTTAGGCAATGCATTCACTCTTAATTTCAAAAACATAGGAATCCCAGTAAGATTCCACACATTAAAAAAAAATGGCTCAGACAAATCAGCCATAATAGCAGGCTTCCCCATGGATTAATTAATGGACAGAAGGGGCCAGACAGAGTTATCCAGTCCCACTGGCATTAGCAATGGGAGATTCTTTATCAAAGTCCACCGAATCTCTTGAAAACTCCAAGAGTATACACAGTGCATACCAAACTCTCAGGAACCCAATAGGATTGTTTGTATCCCGTGGGAAAACAGAAATACATCCTCTCCCCAAAACCAGAACTGGGTCTGGTCCATGCCAAGTGAGATCTGCTAGGTTTTTTCCATTTGACCTGAGGTAAGGTCCTGTTACTGGGCCTCCAATATCTATCAGCTGTAGTACATGACTGAGAATCCACAGTTAAAAAATTTATAATATAAAGAATAAGGGACAAATGGTCCATGGAAGAGGCAGCATATTCTTCCTTCTTAGTTTTAAGAAGATAGGATTTAAGAGTGAGATGGGAGCACTCCACAATGGCCAGGCCCTAAGGATTATACTTAGTTGTTTCTAAAGGGCCAAGGACTCATGCCACATCATGACTATCAGTGAGGCCAGCTGTCCTTGATTAAATCGGGCCACACAGATCCAGCTCCTACACTGTCAGGGCCAGCCTCAGTATGTTCAATGGAGGGGGGAAGGGTTGTTTCCTGCAACACTCCATGGTCAGGCCTGATGTTCCATTAAGATATGTGTTTAGACCAGACTCTGGATTTCCTGGTGGTTTTTTGTTTTAGGCTTAATATTGGTCTTTCACCTATGTGGGCATATCGCTTCCTGGCAATACTTATTAGCATTTTCTTTCTTTTTTTTCTTTATTTATTTTGTATATATCAAGAAAAATAGTGAAATGAATTTAAAATGCTGATAAGTTAACAATAACTATAAAGAAAATAAAAATCATAAGCATGACTTATCAAGGGTGATAATGCAAATAAGTTTGTTACACATAAAATTACTTTGTGTTCTGCTTTCCCTCTGAATTTTTTTATTAGCATTTTCAAAGGCCAATTGTTTAATGACAGGCATAGCAGCATCCACATCTCCAAAGATGTACTCTCCTAATTGGAGCAATCAGTCTACAAAGTCAGCATACAACTCAGAGGGTGCCTGGAGGAGTTTAGACAAATGCTCCCCAGCACCCTTATTTGGTAGGGCCTTTCACACATGGGTAGCAGCAACAGAAATCTGAGTTTATACTCCAGGGTCATAGGCAATCTGCACTGTGAGATCTGCATACATGCCTGATCCTGTAAGCATTTAAATATTGTGTTGTGGGAAAAACCTGTACACCACTTGACATACCAAGAATTCTTACGTTAGAATCAGACTATGTACCTGTGCATGAGCTGGCATCTTGGAGCCCATTCCCTACAAAGGAAGACCTAATCCAGGCTTAGTACTGGGATGAGAGAATGAGACCTACCTCAAATGGATACACTAAACTGAACAGACCCACCTTGGGACTCCTTACCCTCTTTGCGGAATGGATGAAAGGATGGAGTGGGGGGAGCCTGAGGGAGGATTGGGAGGGACTGGGAGGACAGAAGGGAGTGCAAGCAGTGGTATACATGAACCTCCCCCCTTTTTTTTTTTGATCAGGCAGAGTAGTTTATATAGGGCTTTTTAGAAGCAGAGTTTCTCCAGAAATACTCAGGAACCAGTTACTTTTCCTGCCTATTAGTTAAAAGCAGAGATGTCTCTGCTTTCCAGGGCCAGACTGTGTTTATTTTTGTTTATTATGAATAAATTCTCACTTTTTATCCATGTATCCCCTTGATCAAACTCCTTTCCCCTACCACCCCTACCAGTCACTCTCTCTTCTCCCCATCTCCTTCTCTCCTCCCCAGCAAGGGCAGGAGGTTCCAAAGTCCCAAGGTGGCTTAGTTCAGCATCCACTCAGTGCAAATCTTCTTTCCTTCTCCCAACATCAAGACTGGGCCGGGTGTTCCTCTGGACGGAAAGGGCTCCAAGGTGCTGGTCCAAGGTGCTTCAGATCCCAAGCTGTTCAGTGGTTGTGGTTTGCAACTTGGGTATGCTTTGCTTTTTGTTTAAAGTCCACTAATGAGTGAGTACATTTCCGGCTTCTCTTTCCTGGATTGTGATACCTCATTCAGAAGGATATTCTCCGTATCCATCCATTTACCTGCAAAATTTAGAATATCATTTTTTTCTTACTGCTGAGTAGTACTCCATTAGAAAGCTTTGTGATTATTGGTACAAATGTTATCAAGCCTACCACAGGCAGGGGAGCTTGAGGTAGAAGAAAGAATGTAATATAAGCTGCTGATTAATTATTTTATAAGCAGCAGCAGGATCACAGGTGGCAAAGCTTTGTCCAGACCCCATCCCTGCCACAATGCTTTTAGGCAAAAGCTTTACATGCTTAGCCGTCACCTTAGCCTTAAATAGTCTACTTTAAAGTACAGCTTGCTGTTGATTAAGAATTATATTTTTGAGGCTAGTAGAAAGATAAGATCTAGATTAGGTGTAATGTTACTTCAACAATAGAAGAGTAGTAAACTAAAGTATTATAGGTCATATATGTTTACTGTATTCAAACATTGCAATCCATCTTCTTCTAAGTCATTTTATCATCAGGGTATTTAAGAGAAAAGTGACTTGAGGCAGCCTCTGACAAAATCATTCTATTCTGTGAGGAAACATAGACCTAAAAGTGGACTGACTAGGAGAACACAGAGTAATCACTTTTTCCTAAACCATGTTATGTTCTTCCTGAGACACTCAGGACTTATTTGGCCTGGACATCTACTCACAGCATCAAGCAAGAAGACCCAACTTAGATTGGTACTTAGCGTAACAATAATGATATTTTCAACACTGGACTAGCTACAGTTCTTTCTAAAAGAGAAGTTGGAGAAATAATCTAGGTTGTAAAAATGAGAGATAAATAAGTAGCTAAGTAGATAATTATAATGCAATTTATGTCCTCCCAAAGATCAATTTATTTTACTTTTATTTCACCTTATAGTTTCTTTTTATTAAAAATAATTTGTTTGTTTTACAATATATTCTGATTGGTTCCCTCCTACAACTCTTTCCAGAGCCTCTGAACTCACCCAATTCTACACTCTTTTTTTCTCATTAGAAAACAAGTAGGAAACAAACACAATTAGAACTATATTGTTATGAATATTCTTGGCTATCAACTTCAACACAGAAATGGAGGGCACATTTGTGATTTGGATCTCTAGGCAGGAAGATATACTCTTTTGATCCTGATCTTAAGGTAGGATAACATAGGCCTTTAATGCAAATTCTGATGCAAGAAGTATGCCTTTCCTTTGGTCCACAACTTCTGTTGATAACCTATATAAGGACAAGGGAAGAAGTAATGTTTCATTCACTCATTACCCACTTTCCCTCACCTTGTTAACACATTTACTTTTTAATTGGCGTGGGAACCTACTTTTTAGGGGTTTTTATTACACACACACACACACACACACACACACACACACACACACACACACACATGATTAGGTGAGACACCCAGCCCCTGAGGACTGAGAACTACTAGATTATTGAACTTTCCATTCACAGCCAGCCATTGTTAGACTGTAGCCTATAAATCATTCCAACAAACTCAGATATGAATAGATGATAGATAGATAGATAGATAGATAGATAGATAGATAGATGATAGATAGTTAGATATACAGATAGAAAGATAGAGATAGTAATTGACTCCATAATTTCTATAAGTAGAGAACCTTGATTAATACTAGCAGAAAACAAAGAAGAAAGGACAAAAAAAAAAAAAAACAAGGAGCACATATAAATGCAGAAATACATACAAGAATACCATTAAAAAACAAAATCAAAAATCATAATATATAAGTAAAAAACCTGTGAGGTGAAAAATTCCCGAACCATTATGAGACAAAAAACTGAAACAACAATAAAAATACCCTCCCAGATTCCACTGATTTTGTTTTGTGTTGGACATTTATCCACTGGGCATGAGGCCTGTTGTTAAGTGTGGTTTGTATACCTAGTGAGACTTTATTGAAGACACTAACTTTTCATTTGCAAGCTGTTATCAATTGGAGGTAGCTTTGGGATTAGAGATGAAGGTTTGTGCCCACTTTCTCTCTAAGTGATAGGACTTTGTCTTAGACCTGTGTAGGCATTGTGGAAACTGCCACATTTCCTGTGAAATCATATATATGTCAGCAATGTTGTGTCTGGAAATCCTGGTTTCCTTGGTGTCCTCTACCTCCACTGGAACTTAAAATCCTTCTACCATCTCTTCCATGAGGTTTCTTTATTCATGGGGAAGGGCATTTGATAGAGACATCCCATAGGACTGAGTGCTCTAAAGACTTTTACTCTGGATATTATCTAATTGTGGGTTTCTATATTTGATTCCATTAGTGCAGTAGGAAGCTTCTCTGATGGTAGCAGAGCAAGACCGTCATTATATGTATAGCACAATGTTGTTAGAACTCATTTCATTGCTACATTTCTTTAGCAGGACAGTAGTATTGGGTTTTCCCTGAAGTTCTATTCTATCTAGTTTCAGGGTTTTTGCCACCCAAGTGTCAGATTGTGACTCATGGAGTGGTCCTTAAATACAATGAAATCTTGGTTGGGTACTTCTACAACTTTTAAAGCACTATTATACTTACATAACCTTCAGGCAAGTTACCATTAAATTGAAGGATTTATAGGTATGTTGGTATGTACCTTTCTCTAGAGGACCTCCTTATAATAATATATTTGAAATTTTTTTTCAGTTACACTAAATATTAAGACAGCGTTAATGTTCCTATAAGGCACCCTCTAGGATTAGTTTGGATAAAAGGAAAATTATGTGGATTGCTTACTAAAGCAAAATGAGAACCGAAATGACCATGTTGGGATACATTGTGACAGGGGGAGGGTATGCTATTATCAAGATGGAAGCTAAGGCACAGAGGTTTTGTACAAGGAACTCGATGGACAGATGTGTGATATACATTAGTCAAAAAGCTAACTGTCAGTGGAGGGACAGAGACATGAGTAGAACAAAATTGGTAGATATTTAGATCAATAAGAAATCCTAAAGAGAAATTCTTAAAATATATACATGATTCAAGAGGGTTGTGATTAGACATTGTGTGCAAACAACACAGTGACGTCACTTCTGATACTTTTCACTAAATTGGCTTCTTGCAATCTACTATCTACCTCAGTGCTGCTTTCACTGTCTCTGTCCACTGTCACACGCATATACACAAAAGTAAAAAGGAGATATTGTAGCTGTTATTGCAGAGTTGATGGCACATGACAAAGGACATCATTGTAAGATTATAGTGGAGGGCATAATTGCTAACAGGACCAGTGGTTCTGAAGCTAGAAAAGAGTCAATTATGATTATCACTTGACAGTCTATCCTTGTGACTGCATGCTTAATAAAAATTTAATGATGTTTCAGCTCACTAATATTATATTGAGCTTACATACATTTGAATGTGGATACAGATACAATTGGTATTTTAGGATAAAAAATGGTACTTTAAGAATTTATTGTGAATTGCAGAATCCTTAATATAGAGTTACCATGTTGCACTATAGCTTACTAATAAGGTTTTTTTTAAATAAATTTTTGATTATATTTACTTGTTAAAATATTCAAATCAATATTATTGACAAAAATTAATGCAAGATAAAGTATAAATGTTCATCTGATGGGAAACAGATAAAAGTTGGTATATTCATAGTATGGGATATCATTATACTATACTATGAGTAAAATTTAAAAACACAGAATAAATAAAGGCATCACATAGGACAACCTATTCATTAAAATTTTATGAGAAATGTAATAAATAGACAAATTTGTAAAATTAAAATTAGATGAGTGATTTTCTGAAGCTGGAATAACAGAGAAGGATTGAAAGAAAATGGGCATTAAATGTTAACAGTTTCCTTTCTTGACTGTTAAGATGCTGAAATTGCATTTTGATGATGATTGCACAACTCAATCATGATAATAAAAAGAATAGGAATATCTAGAACCAGTGAATTTTAGAGTATTGAAAATTTAACTCTGTATTTTAAATGATGAAGCTAAATTAATGCTTTGAATGTAGTCTCCAATTGGGAATTAGTATGTAATCAATCACATTCTTACATATGGGATTTGTCATTATTGGTTGCTAAGTGTAGTTTCCACAGATGCACTAGGATTTTAACTAAAAGGCACAGAATCTCACTTACCTAATAAACTTTGCTAGCCTACTGCCCCAGTTTCCTCTTAGGGAAAACAACATCTATTCTTTTTCTAAGTGAGATTTTTCACTTAAGCTTCCAGGTTTTAGCCTCTTTTGTGACTCTGTGATGTTATCCCAATATTGATTATTCTTGTGAAAGTATCTCATTTTATTGATTGTCCTCTGAATCCAAATCTTCTCATGTGATCTTATCCTTCAAAGAGAGAAACTATAAAATGAAATCTGATCAGAGCCTTCTCTTTCTCCCCAAGCTATCAACTTATACCTTGTTTCATGGTTGTTAACTTTCTTAAAAAATGTTACTTGGTACTTTCATTTATCTAAATTTCAACTAGATAAAATCTTATGCTATGACAATGTGTCATTCACCCTTACTGCTACTGCATTCTGTAAATTCACACTTCTTTACTTTTCAGTGTCTTAGACTTTACAAATTTTCAAAATGGAAGCAAAACAAAACCTTACAATTACCCAAACCAGAGGCTTTAGTACTTTAGCATTAAGCCTATCACTATGTACATAAATGTGTATTTTCTTTTATTATTATAATGCAACTAAAGCTAAACCAAACTAAAGAACACAACACAAGCATTATATAGTGTTAGACACACTCACCAAACTCTAAATGTCAGATGGGATCTCTGATGTTCAACAAGCCAAGTTAACACTCAGGATTTTAATAATAAACTAACTTCAGTTTGGTGACATTTTAATGACATTATTTGTGTCAACATTACAAATATTTGTGCTAAACAAAATGATACTCTTTCCAAAAGATAAAACTATTTTTTATGATTTGATTTGATTTCATCTTTAGATATTTTTGTGCATGGAAAAAATTTTGAATACTTAAGGTAAATCACAAATTACATTGTAATTCATTTTTTGGGGAATTCTCACAATCTAGTGTTTGTTATCCTATTTTAATTTGAACAAACATAGTATCCTTTTAAATTATAAACATTATTTATACATAGTTAGGAGGAGAGATAGCCTGAGATTTCTCACTGCTTTTCTTGGTAGTATAAAATCAAATGCCTTTACAAATTAAGTTAAATTAAGTGTGTTATAAGTCATTAACAAGTGTAATTTATAAGTAATTTACGAGTATAAAAACACAGTGATTTAAAAAAGGTGGTGGGTGATATTCTTAAGAATTAGGCACAAGGTTAATGTTTTAAATATCAAACCCAATATTCAAATGTATTTCTTCTTTTGGTTTAGAGCTATCTTCCTGAAGATGAAATAGAACAAGAAGCAATCATAGGAAATTTAACCTTCATTTATCTCAACCTTTGGAATCAACTGAATTTTGGGACAATAATTTAAAAAAACTATGGAAAATATTGTGCTTAATGTAATTTCTTAGTTTCATTTTATATTTAGACTTTGTTATAAGAAGAATTTTCACAGGATTTATCTTGATATCATATGCATTTAACATTGAAAATACCTATTGTAACTTTTTTTCTACTTGCAAACTGTTCCAAATTTATATACATGTTGCCTTGTAAGGATAATTAAAATATGTCATTGATTGCTGGGCTCACTATTTTCTGTGTTACATACCCTTTTGTATAGCAGAAACAGAAGTATGTCTTTGCTAAATGTCTAATGATGCTATGCTTAGGGAGATGAAGACAAAGTGTTTCTGATTGAAGAAAACTTTGCATACAATTTTACAATACAGAGCCTTAAGATCCTCTTGTAGTTGGACAAATTAAGCCTCATTTTTAGTGTGTTTATTCTGTACATGTAGCCAATATAAAACTGGTGATGGGAAAATATTTCTTTCACCCTGAAGAGATGGTTAAAGAAGTTGAATGGTTTCAATTATTTTTCAATGTGATAAACCCTAGTCATGTAACTGAGAAATATAATCTTTTTCAGACTTTAAAATATCACATACTGTAGTTGAATTTTAATGATAATTTAAGTAATGGCTTAAAGAGAGGGTAGTTACATGATTTAACTTAGCTTTCACTGAAAAATATCAAGATACTAGGGCAAGGAAAGTTTCAAACACAATCACTATGCTGTTAAAATATTGTTAGCAGTAAGCCAGAAATACTGTATACAGATGGGCATTGTGTGTTTATGAGGGAACGTAGCACAAAGAAATGGAAATATTCTCTTTAAAAGTTAATTCCAAATGATTGAGAGATATGTTCCACATCATCAGAGAAGGTTGTTGAAGATAGAGGACATAGTTATGTAAAAAAGAACAAGAAAGAAATTACAAAGTATGCATTGACTTTAGAATGTGAGTTTCCCCAGCTTAGTACAAGCTGGTCATTTCCAGGTCTTATTAGGAAAAGGACTAATATGCAAGTGAAATAAAAAGTAATTTCCCAAGAAGCTTGGATGAACTGAAGCTAGTTAATAATCAAATTGTAGTCTGGTGAAAACACTAATGGGAAATGTTCGTCTAGTAAGAGGTAATAAAATTGGATCTGATGTAAAATGCAAAGATTAGTTGAATGACAAACAGAGAAATGACACTGAAGCATAAACAAAGAATTTAACCTTGGATGGAGTTCTGGAATGGGAGAAACTGGGTAGGTGAAACATATGATCAAAGTACAAACACTATGGAGCAGAAAAATACAGTTTCTTGGAATCAAGACAGAGAGGCAGAAAATAGTTTAGAGAGAGATTTGCTAGTGATTTCAAAGAGAATGAAAGGGTTGTCAAATACCAGCTACAACAGAAGGCATTTCATTGCAGATACTTAATAGACCATATTGAAAGACCATAATAATACAGAAGCTTTTGTGTCAGCAATTCTAAACTCATATAGTGTCTAAGATAAATAAGTACTCACTTAATAGTTTATATATATTGTTCCAATTAAATGACAGTAGTAGAAAAAAGAGCCTAGACCTGTCTCAATAAATTTAAACCACCATTAGTGCTGCCAAAGAAAGGATTTTGCTTGCATTTATATTTTACTTTCTGAGGAGAAAATCACAAAATAATGAAGATTAATTTCTGTGTATAATAGAAATAATAAAGGACATATGATATTTTATTGCAAAGGTTCTCCCCAGATAGTCACAAGCCAATCTTATGTGGTCTGCTATTGGGCTAATGTGTGGATTATGACTGGCAGATTGTTGTTAGAGCTAGTTCTTACAGTAGTGTTTTGCTTTGATTTCTATATTTTTTCCTAATGTAATGTATGCATGCTTCAGTATGAAATGTGGGATGATATAAGTGTAAGAACTAGAAGGCCATTCATCATTTCAATTGCCATGCATAAAATGTACCTTGTCAATTTCTATGACTGGCATTTCTATTATTCCTTAAACTGCTGAAGCAACACAGCAGGAGTACTCTGGAGAAGAAGCAGGTGATAAAGTAGATATTTCTATGGCCCACTGGTCTAGTGCCAAATATATCAACAATGTGTCATAGAAATCTGAGAACCTAGATTACATTTCAATTGGCTTAGCTATAGAATATACAAGAAGGAAAATTGCATATGGTTGGGCATCATCTTTCTTCTACTTAGGTATTAAAAATATATAAGCAAGATGCTTATTTTCTTAGCATGTATTACTATCTTAGAAAATTTATAGATTCTTTCATGGTAGACATAACAGTCTGGTACATAAAATAATAAAAATAATTTTGAAAAGTAGAATTTTTGTTGTTTTTATTATGCTAAATGAATGAAGGTTAATAGCAACAGCCACAAAGAAGTTATAGAAACAGCTAGCTTCAATATGAGTGATACATATATGTATATATACACACATATACATGCACACATATATGTGTGTGAGAGTTTGTATGAATATGTTATGCCATTTGAAAAGACAATGTTTCCTTCAAAGCAAAACAACAAAAAAAAACCCATAGACTTTCTAGAAAAATTGTCATTGTAAGGCTTCTTAAATCTACTTTACAACTGTTGGTCATGGAAATGCAAAATACTTCAAAAACAATACAGGCTTTTGTCATTGCCCTTTGTGTCTTCCTGGACAAGGACAATAAGGCCCTATTTCTAAGGATATCACATTCTTCAGACAAAGAACTTGCTGTAATCAATCTGGATCTGACCTAGAATCTCTGTTATGTGCACTTGCACTTATAATATCAGAAAGAGCTGTCAAAGGGAAAAGCCCTTGTTAGTAATATCCAGCTATAATATCCATGTCTTAGTTAGAGTTTCTATTGTTCTAAAGATACAACATACCTAAGACAGCTTTACAAAACAAAGTATTTAGCTTGTGGCTTGCTGATAGTTTTAGAGGCTTAGTCTATTATCATCATGGTGGGGAGAATGGCAACTGGCATGGAGGCATGATACATAAGCAATAGTTGAGAACTTTACATCTTGATCTGGAGTTAGCAAGCAGATATATAGATGGATGGATGGATGGATGGACAGACAGAGAGATAGAAAACAGACAGGCAGACAGGCAGACAGACAGACTGACTGACTGACAGACAGATAGATACTGGGCTTAGTGTGGGATTATAAAACCTCCTCCAACAAGGACACACTTACCCAAATGAGGACACAGTGTTAATTCTTCCGAGCAGTTAATGAACTGGGGACCAGACATGCAGATGTATAAGCCTCTGGTGGGATTCTCAACCAAACCACCACAACCTTTGAACCATAACTATAACCAGAATGGCAAGTCATTTTGAAAGGGACAACAATGACACTTTTATCCTGAGGGAAATCAACAGTTACTGAATTAGTCTTAAATAAGAAAGGAATTCATGCCTGAATCTGCAAATTTTGCCAATTGCTCATTGCTGGTGAGAAAATAGAACTAGATGACACTATATGGTCTAATTGCATTCTACATACTTTTTCTTACATTCTTAATTCTAGCTTCAATCAAGTGGTGATGAAATCTCTTTAAACAAACATCAACTGCCCACATCCAGTTAATAAATAATAAACACAGCCCTTGTGTTCACTGGGAACATCTAAGAAGAGGAAGCCAAAGGATTAAAATATCCAGAAGACCAGGGCATCTGCTGAGAGATATTTTCTTCTAAAATAAAAAGAAAGTACATGAAATAGGGTGTCGTGCGCAACCTCGTCCTGCAAGGAAGATGCAACACCCAGGCTCTTCTTTCAGCAGTTTTATTCAGGAACCTTGATTCCTGACTTCTGACTTACTTACAACAGGGACTGACTGACTTACTAAATCTTCTCTCTCATTTTCCTCTCATTCACATTTCCCCTTCTCCTGGGGAAACACCCCCCCCAGCTTAAATAGCCTCTGGGCAGCCAACCCCAGTACATCACATGGGTACTGCGGATAGGTCCAGGTACGTGGAAGCAAGCCAGATCCTCAGCCTAGCCATATATGGGAATGTTTGTCACTGAGAGCACTCACCACATGGAAGGTGGAGGGCGGTAGCTAGTGCCATCTTTAAGGTGTGGCTACACGCAGCTCTCTACAATAGGGTAGAGATATAGGGATGGATATAAGATGAGCTCAGAGTAGAAGGGGAAATATGATAAAGATACATATTTTAATATTCTCAAAGGATAATAATATAGTATTGAAACAAAGTCTATTTTGTACCATCTGACATAATTAATAATGATAAGTATAATAATACAAGAATGCATAAGGGTATATGGGATAAAAATTGATGGCATTTAATTCCTAACACAGTCACAATCACCAGGCTTAAGAAGGAGTATGTGATAATTGGTCTTCTGATGCTATAACCAAAAATTTGCAACAATTGAGTTATACAAGAAAAAGCTTATTTGGATATACTGATTTAGAGAGTTCCAGTTCACTATTAATTTGCTTTAGTACTTTGGAGTTTTGGAGAGTTTGAAACATAAAAGCTACTCATGGCTGGCAAGAGATTAAATATGAAAGAAGTGAGATTGGTAGACCAAAATCCCTCTCAAAGCCTTTCCTCCAATATGCTAATGACCTCTTGCAAGGATCTACCTTCTAAACATTACACAAGGTTCTCATTGTGCCACATAGTGAGTCAAACCTTCAACACATAGACATTTAGGGAGAGTTTTCAAGCCATAGCACTGACTTAATGGTATTATAATAAATTTTCAATGATTACAAAATCTTTGGTCTGAAAACAAAGTATACAGATATTCCAAGGTTTTATGAGTTCATAGAAAAGTTAATTGACATGACCAGAGAGAAGATATAAATATATGTATTAAAACAGGGTAAAAATAGTTGTATAAATAAGTTGGTCAATAAACTTTTACACATTATATTAGAGAGTTTCAACTTGGTTCTCTTTGCATATTTGTTCATATATATCAGATCATATTTTAAAACAGCACTCTATGCACAAACTTTAATTAAACTATAATAAAAACCCAGAGACAGATATTGGGGGAAAAAATGGAATATCAGAAAGAGGAAATAGACCATAGTCAATTCTCACTAAGCCAATTTCTCAGGCTGAACAGGGTAAATGCTATCTTCAGGGATCCTCAGCATGGCTGGTCATTTCTACAGAATGAATGAATTTCTGCCTTCTTCTGCCTTATATATCTTATCTTCTCTGGTTAACTGTTTCACTTTCTGGTTCACTTCCGTGTCATAATCCTAGAGTTAGGATTAAAGGTGTAAGCTACTACTGTTTGGCTGTTAGGCCTGAACTGACAGAAATCCAGAAAGGTTTCTGTCTCCTGAGTGATAGAATTAAAGGTCTGGGTCATCACTCTCTGACCTTCATGACTGTGGGTGATTCTTTTTTCTGATATTTCAAGCTGATTTTTATTAAATATGTAATATATCACCACAACTGTGATCACAATTGCACGTTTGAAAAATAATTATAATAAGTGACTGCTAGAGATGGAAGAGACAAAAGACAGGAACAGTTGAAAGGATATTGTGAGCTCAGAGAAAACAGAAACTTCCAAGAGCCTCAATAGGATTAGAGAACACAGCAAAAATTGACCATGGAAGAGAAATTACATTCAGATATGAAAACACACATACCTACAAAGTCCATGACACTTTGTTGGGAGAATCATCAGAGTTTTGAAGGACCCACAATTATTACCAGCAGTAAAACATCTGCTTGGGACATATCATTGTATTTGTGCTTCTCCATTATGGAGTGTGGAGTGTCAGTCTTATAGTCACTGAGACTATGAAGGTGACGTCATTGTGTTTGGAAATAGTTTCACAGTCATGTAACTACCCTCAGAGTGGCTGGTGTGTATTGGCATTCTGAAGTTACTATATAAAAGTATTAGCTATATTTACATCCAGATCATATTCTGGTACAATAACAGAAAGAGTGATTTTATACTTAGTGCCAGTAATGCTACATTTTGCCCTCAGTCTGGAGTTTTAGAGAGAAAAATAGAGTGTTAGCAAAACAGAAATTAAATGGCCCTGGTGTGATATCTTATGTGTGGATTATTATTTTTTATTCTAAGTTTTATCCTATATATGAGGATGCTCTGAATAACAGAAATGTGCAGAGATTCAACATCCTTCTTTCCTCCAGGAATTCAGTTACTGATAAAATGGCTATTCTGTCAAGAACTATCATCATGAAAAGAGATATCACTTTCTCTTTTCCTTTTCAAGGAAATGATGTGTGCTCTTCTCTCACATGGCAATACTCTAGAACAATATTCATACACACAATTGCATTCCTGGTTATTCAATGTCTCAGCATTATGACTGGGTGAACCTATTGAACTGAGCTATTTAAATATTTATGAACAAAATGTTAAATTTGAAGCAATACACATTCTCTGAAAAATGCTGACTTGTAAAGGAGAGAGAGGAAACCCTCAGATGATCCTCAGTGCTGCTTGACAATGAATTTTCAAGGTACTTAACACTACTGGGTTAATTTTGAATTATTTTGATGAGATACTTAGTTGATCCACTTAATACAGTAACCCATCAGTTCACACTTGTCAAATTATTCCTATCAAAGCACCTTTCTCTCTCATGCCTGCTGATATCTTTCCTTCAACCTTTTGTCTATTACTAAAATTACTATAATATCCATTTTTACTTACATGTAATATCATGCCCATAGTTTCTATGTTTTTAATACTCACTAAATTTTTATGTAAGAAGTATTTCTTATAAGAAGCACAAGAGAGGTTACTCATCTGTTGAACAGTTGAGCTAATTATTTTAAAACATCTTTTAAATTTTCTTTTAGGCTTGGATAAAAAATTTCTTTAAATATTTATTTTCTCCTTATGTGTTTTAAATTTTAGATGGCCTAGTAATAATTTTATTAATTCCATCTATGTTCACACTTTGTTATACATTTTTCTAATAAGCCTAAACTCATTTAGAAAAATTTTGTTTGTTTCAGACCAATTTGGACTTCTATTTTAAATTGTCTTAGTAACTAACTAACACACCACGTTATTTTGCAAAGTTTTTAAAACATTTTATATGCCAAATTACTTATCATTTTATAATAAATATTGAATTAAATGCACAAATGTATTTTTTCATTTTTCCATTATTTTATCTAGGCCAAAAAATTTTATATTGAAGTATTTTCTTCAGCATATTTGTGTGAAATCTATTGATGTATGAATATTAAAGTGCCTTTGAGAGCAAGAGAGCATTTCTTTGACTTGATGTGCTAAACTTGAGAAGTTAGGTTCCCAGAAACTCAAAGGCCACTAATGCCAACCCAAATTAAAAACAAAAACAAAATAACCTTTTAAGTAAATAAAATAAATAAACAAAAAAGAAATTCAAAAATCACAAAGAATCAGTTTTAGGCAAAAAGATTATATTATAGGAGCTTTAGTGATAGAATGATGGTAGAATTTCAACGTAGAAAAAGGGACTCTGGGAGTGGGAAACAATTGAGAATCACATCTGTAAAGTAAAGTTTTAAAGAATGGGGTAACAAATGGGATAAGCAGTTAAGTCCAATTTTTATTTTAGGTGTGGATGGACTGCTGTCTTTCAATTATGTTCAGTAAAGATTCCTGGAAATGGTATTCCTTTAAGGAAAAGAGATAAGAAAAAAATCAGACTCCTTCCCGGCATTTCCAGACTCTGACCGTGGTGAAATCAAGGACACTTGAATTAGGCACTTTTAGCATCTTTGACTTCTGGCAAAGACAAGTTAATGAACATTTTTAAACATGTTTGAAGTTTTTGGTCAAAAAACTGGTTTGTATGATCTGAGTGTATTTTATCCTAGACTACCTAGTCAGTGTCTACCTCTTGTTCTCATCACTATTGGAGATAATAACTCATTATTATTAGTTAGTATTATGTTATAATTTACTTTGTAGATATTGCTACAACAATACATCATCACCTGTGCTCTGGATCTGGAATGATATTTTATGACATTATACCTAGGGTGATGTGAACAAATATCTATTCATGCAAGATTGGTAACTTGAGTCCATTGAATTTTATTGAGGTTACTTACAGGAGTATGAATGAAATATTACAGAAGAAAAAATGACTGAAAGAAAGCTGTATCACTAAAGGCTGTTCCAGTATGGGTGACAGAAAGATCATGAAAACTATAAACCTGGAGTATAATGAATAGTCTGCAGTTAGCTCTACTAAAGATGGATATTTTATTGAGAACCTAATAGCTTTAATCATCATACTTATTAAACTAATAGGAAAAAATTATTTCAAAAGAGATAATTAATGGGACAAAATGTGATATATTGATAGAGTTCTATACTGCTATGTTATATTCAAAACAGGGTAAATATCTTCTCAAATATTTATATTATTGTGGTAAAAATCATTCAAAATTTTTCTTTTTTTTACTTTCCATCTCTTTTACTTTTGTTCAATCATGTCTAAACTTGTTTTATAGGCAAAGTTGAATTTGAATTAATTTACTCTTTTCTTTATTTCCAAGTGGTGTTAGGGTTGCATATGCCACAAACCTGATTTTATATGGTGCTAAAGATAAAACTCAGTATTTTGTGAATGATAAACATTCTATAATGGCTAAGCCCTAGGCAGCATCATATAATTCTTGCCTAATTGTTTAGCTAACTTCAGAAATAGATTGGAATATTTTCTTCAGTCAATCTGAAAATTTCTTACTCTGTATTGGACTGGTTATAAGAAGTTATCTTTCATAATCAATATAGACACAATTTTTATTATCTACTAGTATCTCTTTTTATATTTTGTCTTTCCTTTTAATATTCCATGGTTCTACTACAATGTATGCTATAATATATATCATTTTCCTACTGTGTTCAATTAAAGTCAGCTGTTTTAACATAAGGCCTACTTATACTTCATAAAATTTTCTTATGTTGTAGATTTTTTTCTCATCTTCCAAATGCCTAGGGAATAAAAAATGCTCCCTATAATCCTAGTATGTATAGCTCCAAGTAACATTTCATCTTTCAAAGAATACCATGTGTATCCTGGAAAAGCTCTCCAGCACTAATTTTCAATCTCACTATCCTTTAACTGTTCTAGTCCATTCTTATATTTCATTTTTATGATTAAGTCTTCCTTTTATATTGTATAGAAATTAAGAGAAAACTACTTTAATATGACTCTGAAGCTTATTTTCCCTGTCTGGATTTTATGGTTTTCCTTTAATTAATTTTGTTTTCTTTTACAGAATCCTGTTGTTGGGATTTATCACCTTGCTGCCTCTTCTGTTTCCCTTCACACAGAGTTTTCCAGTTGTTGGATTTAAAACATCCCACATATAATCCCCTAAGCCTGACATAACCACACTGGTGTAATATAGACATTTAGGATAACCTTAATTTTGTAAAATGGAGTATCATAACTTACCGAGCCTTATAGGAGCAGAGCCTGAATAGTAGAAGGTAAAAGGAATCAACCTCTTCCTTCCAACGTCTGGGCAAATTTCTGACTAACAAAGACACTGCATCAGCTGGTGAGAGTCTGTCATACTATTTTGCCAGCTAAGAATCTTCTGTATATCCTGATGTTAAAATGAGATTGTTATCTGCTTTTTTTGTGTATGTGTGAGCTCTAATTAGTCTATCATTACTGAGACATACATTCATTTATTTTACTGCATATAGGGGATGTAGCAAACTGTTATAATCAGAAGACAACTTTCAAAAGTTGGTACTTTCTTTTCACTGACAAACAGGTCATCAGGCTTGGTGTCAAGCTTATTTAGCCATAAAGCTATTGTCCTGGATCTATTCCTTCAGTTCCAACTATATTAAATATTTCCCTTTTTTGTTGGTTTGAAGACAAGTATTCCCTATTTTAAGCCATTTCGCCTTATATTGTGCTATGTTTTGTTGAAATGTAGTTGAATTGCCATGATTTCTCTTTTCTAAATGCTTATAATTTGCATTTTTATATCTAAATAACTCTGTTACTTTCTATATGAACACATCTTACTAAATTTTCCTAAATCTGCAAGCTCAGGTAGAAATTTTTCGACTTGTACTTGATACTCTATGAATGGTTAGTTTATTCCATAGTATTGTAAATATAATTTGGCCTACTCCTTTCAACAAAAAATGCATACAGCATATATGCATAAGTACACACCACACATGCACAGACACATACACACTCATATTTAAAATGTGAAATAATAACTATGAAACCTAAGAACAGCTGTCATGAAACTCAAATGGGTACTAACTGTAGATTGTCTATCACTTTGCATGTTAACCTTCTTATTCGATTCCTTCAGGTAAATACCAAGAAGTAAACATTCTGGGATATATAATAAGAATTTGCTTACCTCTCTAAGAAACTTTCAAATTGTCCTCAAAATTGACTATAGCTTTTCATGCTGACCTACATTTTTTAAATGTTCTTTACTAAGTTATGAATTTATCACTTTATTCCTAGCACGTAGATTTTTTTTATCACAATTGTAATATAAATTATATTTTAATAATTGCTTTCAACTTAATAGTTACATAATCATGTACTTTAATATCTTAGCCTGTTTATAATACAAATTGTACCAATTAACTTGCTAATGTTGAGTCAACTTTACATCCTTGGAATTTGTTCCATTTGGTCCTATTATATTCTGTTTTTTTGGCTTACTGTTAGCTTAGATTTTACTTTTCTAACATTTGTTCAGTACTTTTGCATCCATATTCAGTAAATTTTTTTCTTCTACATTCCTATTCTGTAATGTGTTATCTATTGCTTTAGAGGACTGTCAAGTTAGAAAGCATGCCTTGTATAAATTCTAGGAGAAATTACTCTGTGTTATTTAAATTTCTTCTTTAAACATTTGGCAGAATACACCAATGAATATATTTGAACCCTAAATTCTTAGACAAATTTAAAGGAGATATCATTATAAATGTTTTAATTATTTTGAACTTCTTTTTTGATGGGAGTGACAAGAAACATTTTAATTGAACTTTCTTTATTATATCATCTTTTTCACTCTTTGAAACAGTTTTATTGTCTGCAACACAGTTTGTCTTGCTTGCCTCATTTACCTAATTGAGACAATTATAATCCTTGAAGAGGCAGTATTAATAGTTTTCATACTTAAAGTCCACAGCTACAGGCATCACTTATGAGTTGTCCAACTCACAAAATAATGTTGAATTTGTTTCAGTTATGTCTTGGGAATTTTTGGAGGCTCCATGGCCTTAGTAGAGCTTATGCTAAAAATGTGGCTTATGGTTCATTGAATTACTATAATATGTGTAGATTGATCAAAACACACTCACAAATACCTCTTGTAAGGTGTGTATAATACTCTGTTTAACAGTAGAGTCTGCTTTACTTCTAAATTCAAAGAACTTGCTGATTTCTATGTACTTTTTTATTACTTCTTTTATTTTTGAGATTATAATATTATTATATAATTTCCTTTTCCTTCCATGAATTTTCTCAAATCTATGGCCCTTCTTTCTAACACATTCCTGTTACAGCATACACATATTGTTTCATATCTATTCACATATGCATATACTTTCATGTACGTACACACACAGAAATATATATGTATATTCCTTAGTACAACAAGATCAGATTGTATATTGCAACTTATTTGTATATTTTCAAGGATAAACTTTATTATTAGGTAACCAATCATTGTGCTTTTGCTTGGGAAAGACTATTTATTCCACTTTGAACATTCTTTAGTTGTCTGGATTTCCTTATATAGGGTTAAGAACACTTACTGCTTTTTTTTTTTTTTTTTGGAATGTTGATTTTCCCAGAGTTCTGGCTTGAGAACTTTCCTTTGGTTACTAGTAACAGTTTACCACAGTGTTTAAGAGATTTGTGGTACATAGGGCAAAACTTATATTTTTTTTTCTGCTTATTATATAGAACTGTGCTACATAAGTTAAATTCTTATTTAATTCACTATTTAATTAATTCACTGGTTGTGTGGTAAATGTATTTCAAGAAGGTTAACTTCTAATCAATAGGAAGAAATCAACAAAACTATTGGCTTTTACCCAAAGGAACCCATGCTTGTGTTACAGTTTTCTGGTTGAACTTAATTGCCATTGACATTCACTAATAAAACCTGAATGGGATATAAAATAACATCTATGAAACATTAGTTACAAAACAGGATACAGTATTACTATTTCAGAATGAAGCAGCATTGAAAACAGCAATGTCTACTACTTTCTTCTATGAAATGATAAGAGCATTTCTTACCAGAAAAGAAATAAGAATTAAATACCAGATAAGAATTAAATAACAAGATGCAATTTGCTTACCAAAGTATTAACATAGAAACTATGTGTAATGAACTATATATATTAGAAAAAGGGATTATGAGGAAAGGTTGGACTATTTAACATTATTTTTGAAAAGAAAAGCTGTAAGTTGATGAGATTGGGAAACATCTAGGGCATTAATACTGTAAAGCTCTGGTTCCCATGAGGATGTTCTTAGCGAGGTTCAGGTCATGAGGGCTCTGATGTCATGAACACTTTTATCTACTGATGGATTCAAAATTTGAGTAGACCATTAGGATATGGGGAACCTGATTGGATAAAGTAGGTCAATTAAAGCATGTCCTTGGAGACTACACCTTGCCTTTACTAGCTTGTTCTTTCTGCTGACCAGCATTTGAGCTACTCTGCAACATCCTTTCCACAAAGACTAATTTTAAAAAATAAATAATTTTTCCCTTAAAATGTTTCAGTCATTTATTTTGTCATAGTCATAATAAAACTAACCCTAATGACAGTATGGGACAACAGGAAGCAAGAGGAAACATGATTAAGACATTAGGTTGACAAGGGTTTAGTTGGGACCTTTGGGTATCTAGTGGCAGAGATGAATTCACACATACTGCAGGAATAGTTGTTCTCAGCTGATAAGAGAAATCTTAGGGATTGCTGTGCTTAATGCCAATATGTGCTGAAGAGCAGCGATGAGCTCATACACACAGTGCCATTCTGGTGAGCAGATATATGGAGGGATATGAAAGGAAGGGAAAGGCAGACAGGTCCATGTCCTTTGAAGAGGGGAAGATCTGTAGAGATGAAGGTGATGATGAATCAGCTGATATAGGAGGCTTGTTTTCCATCTTGAGCCATGTGTGATGTCTGGTTCAAAGCTGCTGCCAAGGGCATGTCTGGGACTGTGGCCCTGCCACAGCCATAATATGTGTTGATGTTCATGACTCCTTTAACCAATAAAACCTGTGAAGAGGCACAGTGTTTGGAATGCAGCCAGGCTCTTATAGGGTCTATCCAGATCTGAGCCATGGTAGCTTCTGGCACTGAAAACTGAATCTGAGTATGTGTTCCTACTAAAGCAAGGTTTTGTGTTAATGTCCATTTCCTATGTCATCAACAAACCCACACAGATGTCCAGGCTTTGGGCTGCCACCTATGACCATGTTGGTGACCAAGGGTCATACTGATCTAAGTGGAGTGCATTGCCAGTCATGGCCAGGCTGTCAAATAGTCCTGAGATTCATGGCAGGGTCCATGGCCCTACTGCAGGGTCTGAGTGATGTCCATAATTTCTGGTACGATTTAAGGCCATGCAGATGTATGAGGTCTGGGCTGCTATCTGTTGTGGTGATAGATTGTATATTTAATAAAAAATAGTCTTAAGTATAAGAGGACAGAGCTAAGCTATGAAGGTCAGGGAGTGGTGACCGATGCCTTTATTCTCAGCACTTGGGAGGCAGAGATCTTTGGAGTTTAAGGCCAAACAAGTCAGACAGTGGTGGCACATACCTTTAGTCCTAGCAGTATGAAAGTTGGACCAGGAACTGAGATAGCTGGGCAGAGAAAGAAAAGGGAGGAGTTCAGTTTCTCCAGTGTTCTCCTTTAGCTTCAGACTGAGAGGTATTGAATCCTCATGGAGGTATGACATCCTTTTTGGCCCTCATGAGGAGTTGTCTAGGTGAGAAGTAACTGTGGCTTGTTTCACTGTCTCTCTGATATTTCAGTTTTTCGCCAATACCTGGCTCCAGATTATTATTAGTAATACCAAATAAAATTTTGCAATAACCTGGGGTCATGTTGTTCTCCAAGAGCCACCTTTCAGTCAGGGCCATCTCCATCTAAGAGGCCTGCACAGTCACTTGGGGCATGGTAACATTGGGCTGCAAGGCTGCTAAGGACCATGTCTAGGTCTGTGATTCTACTACATCCTGGGTCTATATTGATGTTCATGGCTCATATTACCAACAAATGCTACAAAGATGCTGGCTTCCAAGTTGCAACTGCTGACCATATTGAGATCAGAGAAACATAGAGCTACTAGGATATTCCAACCTGAGTGGCTTGTGCTGACACCTGTAACCATGGTGTCATCCAAGCATTGACTACTAATGACAGTCATGTCTGGGTCAGTCTGTGGCCTCACTGCAGCCAGAGTCCAGGTCTATAGCAATTGTTACCACTGAAAGCAATGCAGATATGTGCGTTCTGGTCCTGAGTATGATGATATCAACAGGACCATGAAGAATCGAGTGATCTACACTGCCACCTAAAACCATGTTGATGTCTGGGCTGAAGCTGTGGCCACAGACAATGTCTGGGTATGAGGTTCTCCCACAGCCAGGTTCTGTGTTGAGTTTTTGGCTCCTGCTGCTACCAGGGGTCTTTCAACTGTTCAGGGTCTCTACTGCTACATGGATCACTTTGGTGTCTGGTGACCATGCTGCTGCTGGGCTAATACCAATCTGAGAGGCTTCTTTTGCCATCTGGGACCACAGTGACATCTTGGCCCAAGGTGTTGCTGATGATAGACATGTTTTGGTCTTAGATCCTGCTGCCTCTGAGGTATGTGCTTATGTTCATGTGCCACACTACATGAACCATATGTGCAAGGGCTTTGCTAAGCTGGTCCCATCTTTCACTGTCCTGGGAGTGTTGGCTTCTTCCAAAAAAGCTGACTTTATTCCTCACTGTCTGTGAGATAACAGACCCCAATGGCTCTGAACATGAAAACTTGACCCATATATAATGGAAAAGCTGCCACCCACACACTTGGGAAAGATGACCCTACTACTCAACACGGGTATGGGAGACCTGGCCCCACCCTTCACCTGAGGGGAGTGGTCTCAGAGGCCTGGATTAACTGATTCATCAGCCACCTAGCTATATACATGTAGGGCTTTGAGTTGGCACACCCCACCAACTACTTCATCTATGACCTGTTGGTGTGTGTGAAGTGACATAGCCTTATGGTATGCATGACTTGGAACAACAGCAGGGTGTCTGGAGAGTTTCTGTGGGAATCCAGTGTTGATGGTGTGCCAGAGGACAGAGACCTTGAACCTGACCAATGATACATTATACAATGAAAAACTGCAAGGAAAGTGGTTACATTATGCATGATACACAGGAGTGCTCAGTGGAACTAAAAATGAAGAAGAGATGGAAAAGCAAATCAGAGGTTCAAAATGGTTTTTGTTTGTTTGTTTTGTTTGTTTTTTATTTTGTTTTGTTTTGCTTTGCTTTGGCTGTTTGCTTATTTGTTTTATGTTGGTTTGGTTTTTAAATTGAAATTGACATTCTTATTTTCATTTTAATTAATTAATTGTTAAAACTACTTTTCTTCTTTATCCTATTCTTATTATTTTATCTTTAGCTTTCAGGGGGCACTGCAAGGGTAAGTGGTGAATGCAAAGAGAATGGAAGATGAGTAGGACTAGAATACATTATGTAAAATTCCTAAACAATCAAAAAAATGAAAAAAAAGAAGACATTAGATTGAAGTTTCTAACAGTTCTAAGGCAGAATTTAACCAGAGACAGAGAACAGGCCCCGAATTCTGTTTGGTCTTTTCCATTTCCTTACAAAGGGATAGGTGTCAATATGTTGTGAAATAATCTTTTTTTGAGCTGTGAAGATATGTCTTTGAATGGCCGGAAGAAGTTACATGGGACTTCCAGACAGACAGAGAGGAAGAGGATATGGGCCTAAGTGTGCAGGAGACTCCAGACGAAACCAAGAGGAAGAAGGACATGCAGCAGGAGGAGAGGTGAAAGCCAGAGCTACATGTCAGCACATAGATGAATAGAAATTGATCAATTTAAGTTACATGAGCTAGTTAGAAATAAGCCTAGGCTAAGGCCAAATTTTAATAATTAATAAGTTTCTTTGTTAATTTTCTGAGCTGATAGCTCCAAAAAAGTCCATCTACATCAATATTTTCACCTCTGTCCTCAGGATTTTATCTAATCCTCATTAGTTAATAACAAATGTCCCTTTTTGAACACTCAGCGGGATTAAGTTCCACTCTCCTAATAATTCCACAATGAAGCTTAAATTCCAATACTAGAGTACTACTCAGCAGTAAGAAAAAAATGATATTCTATAATTTACAGGCAAATGGATGGATATGGAGAATATCCTCCTGAGCAAGGTTTCACAATCCCAGAAAGATAAGCAGGGGATATACTCACTCATTAGTGAGCTTTAAACAAAAAGCAAAGCATGTCCAAGCTGCAAACCACAAACCCTGAACAGCTTGGGATCTGAAGCACCTTGAACTGGCACTTTGGAGCCCATTCCCTCCAGAGGAATACTTGAGCCAGTCTTGATGTGGGGATGAGGAAATTAGATTTGCTTAGAGTGGATGCTGAACTAAGCCACCTTGGGACCTTGGGACCTACTGTCCTTGCTGGGGAGGAGATAAGGAAATGGGGAGAAGAGTGATTTGTAGGGGCGGGAGGGGAAGGGCATTCGAACAAGAAGATACATGGCTAAAAAATGAGACTTTATTAATAATAAAAAGATGAGAAAAAAGAAAAAATTCCAATACTGAATCTTTGAAAGGCAGACACACTTGGTCCATATCTCTAAAAAAAGCATCAAATGAGGTTTTTGAGTGTCACCTAGACAGGTGAAAAGACAGAAATGGAAGACACAGGAGATGGGTTATTTTCTCTTTTCTCAGTTTTTCTTTTCTTTTTATTTATAAAAATAATATCTTTTTTATCCATGTATCCCCTTGCTCCTTCTTCTCTCCTCCCAATCCCTCCCAGTCAGTCTTCAGCATCCCCATCCCTAATCCCCCATTCCTTCCCCCTAAAAGGGCAAGAAGTCCTAAGGTGGGTAAGCTCAGTGTGGCACATCTGCTCCAGACAAGTCTGATTTCCTCATCCTAATATCAAGACTGGGTTAGATGTTCCTCTGAAGGGAACAGGCTCCGACATTCCTATTATAAAAACAAGCTTCAAGAGCTATGGCAGTTCAATTAAAGCCAGAATGACAGAAAAACAAATACTGTGTGTGTGTGGAGGGGAAATATAAGATATGTGGCAAGAGGTTCATATTTGTGTATTCTGTACTTTAGTGGAGGCATGCATTTTGGTATAACTGTTGTTAAAGTGGGAGCAAACACATTATCAAAGATTGGAAACTAGTTTGCACAGAAATATTGCTGGAGTACATGAAGAGGATGGGTGATCAATAATTTGCACTTCATCTCTCTCTTTTTCTAAAACATCAGGCTTTGGGAAAGATGTCAACCAATCGAACTCATTGTTTTCCAAATAAAGGCAAGCCAACATTCCTATCTTTATCTCTAATGTGAGGACACTAGCATGCACCTCATTTGTTCTAATAGGTAATAGGTAATTCATCCTTAATAATGCTCAAGAGGCTTGAGAGCAGGAAACTAGAAGTTTCATATGGCAATTATTTCTCTGTGAGATGTCTTTATAGGCAGAATATATGTCCTTAACTTTTTGTGAGAGTGTTTGCAAACATTATATTGAGAGCCATAATTTCTTTCAGGCTGAAAGACATGCTATTATTATAATTGATATTTTTCTTATTTTTGAGCCAATCATTCTCAGGACTTTAGGAATTTAAGAATGCAAACTGAATTTTTTTTCACATACCCAAGGTTGTCTATCAGTTTCCAGCTGCAACATTTTGATTACTTCTGTTTTCAAGCGTCATTTTCCAAATTGCTTTTTGGGGTGAGGATCTGCAAAGAGATAAAAGTATAGTCTGTAATACTACAGTGATTCGGGGATTAGAGTCCTGGCCTGGAGTTGCTTGCTTATATCCTGCTTAGTTTCTTAAAGAAACTTTACAAAATTTCCAAAGTTTCATTGTGATGATGACACAGGATAATGATATTGTAGCTGTTGTTCCCTGCTCTTTTGTTGCTTTGCCTCTGATGTAAGCATGCAGCTTCCAATAAAAAGGGCTTTTGTTTTTGAAGTATTTTTCCTTTAATAATATTTAAGAAAAACATTAAAATTACAATGCAATTATATAATTTGCTTTGCTTTCTTTCTCTGGTCCTTCCATTGTACTCCCTATTGCTCTCTCAAGTTGGTGGCTTCTTTTTACTTTGTTTTTACATACCCCCCATACACACACACACATACACACACACACACACACACACACACTGAGTCCTAAATACAGAAATACAACAGTCTTATTCTGCATAACATTACATATATGTATATAAATAGCAATTCCAGAATGATTACTTAGAACTGTCTGACAGTGTGCTCTTCCTTGGACAAGGCTATTTCTCCCTATCCCAGTAATCCTTGCTGCCTATTAGTACTTTGTTTACAGATGGGGTCAGTGCGACTTTTACTTGCCATGTTAGCATGTCTAATTGATGATAATCATTTTTAGGCAGCCATATTGGTAAGATTTTTGTGGTTGTACCTTTCCTGACATTTCTAGGAGGTATAAACAGTTTTAACTTAAAAGAAAGTCATTATCATCTAAAGAGTTTTTATAAGGTTAAGGTTCAATCATTAAGTATTCTATTGGTTACTGTAATAACCAAAGCATAATTTACTTTTTAAAATGTTCCTTTTAGATCCCAACTTAATGTTTTAGCAAAGTGTTCTAAAAGATTTCATTCTGGAATGAGTTTGTAGGGTCAATAAAGTGTATACATGGATACAAATTACCCAAAAATAATCTTTCAAAAATTGTTAAGTGATAAATGTCTCAAATTGTAAAAAAATGGAATAAGAGGCATTAAAGGAAAGGCAGGTTTATAATACTTAGCAATAAGAATAGAATAGAAAATATATAATTTAGGTGGGTTGCTTTACATCATGACTTTTACCCAATCTATAAATTATGTACATGATTTTTCCAGTAATACTCTTTATCATCTCTGGTGTTGCAGCTCATCTTAACATCGAACCTGGGACTAGTGTGATTCATTTACCTAAGAGCCCATGGTATATTGTAAATTTTCATATCTGATTCCTGGATGTTTTAATGCTTATACCATGTGACCTACTTTTGCAACATAAAAGCCTCAGGTGGGCTCAGACAGTGAAGCTAATTTGACAGATAACACCTGTTGGCTGTACAGACTCGGGAGGCTTCTGAAACGATGACCACACGTCAATCAACCCTTATTACTACTACCCACATTTTGACTGCAGGGCTATTGACCTGTAGCTGGAAACTTCCATCTGCACAGCTTCTTTTCCACCCTATAACACACTCTCCAACTAGCCTGATGTATGTAAACACAGTCTCTTTTCCCTCAAAGAGTGCTTTCTGTTAACTGCTCTGGTTAAAGAACAATTGTGTCTCTCAGGAGGTCAATTGATCTTGACGAAACATCATGGATATGACTGAACTGATGTACAGGTCAAGTTTTGACTATTGAAATGTGAGACATCAATGACTAGAGTTGCATCATTCTGCTTAGAAGTGTGATAGCTGAGACTGATTTGTTTTGGATCCTTTTGACTTTAACATTAAGCTTTCCTTAACTTAGAGATTCTGCATTGGCTTTACATGCTTTCTATTGTTTCCATTTCTCTTGTCCCATTCAGGAATTATCTTGATTCTCTAGCCATTGAAATCTACCCAATCTTGATTCCTTCTCAGAGGTATATCTTCTTAGCTCATTGATTGTGGATCTACCACAATTCTAAAGTTTTCTGACAAGAGACAGTAGGTAATGAACAAAGTTAAGGCAACAGTTTGCCGTGAGTTGTCTCCCTCATGAGCAATGGAGAATGCCATTCATTCTTAATTTTTCTCAGACCCACATGAAATAAATATGAGTAACAATGCCAGAGGAGAACTCTGCATCCTTAATAATGGCTCCCTGATGTGAAGAATCACCTTTCTTTTTCCCCTCCTGATAGAACAACCTTGTTAATTTATCTTTGAGACAGAATTTAGGGTGAATAGTCTTTCTTTAACCTTGCTGTTGCACAGGAAAGAGAGGTCTCTAGAGAGCATTTTCCCTGGGAAAGGTTTTAACTAACATGTAGAGTCTGCTAATCTCATATCTAATTTACATGCAATGTAAAGCCTACGTCCTTCTGTTGCTAATTGGTATGTGGTCCACTAACATGGTGAGTCTAGTAACAACCTTATCCCTGGTCAGTCACTTAAAGAAGCATTGCCTGGGGAAATGCAAATTTCCACTGGGCTCTGTAGAGTAATGAAGCTGCAGGGAGAGTAATGAACTGGAGACTTGTACATACACAGTTCTAGAAATGAATTTTAATTTGGCTGCAGACCCATAATATCCCTCCTAATTTAATCTTTATTCTGTTCACTTCTATGTAAGGTTTTTTGAATAAATACCTAAATTTTGCATTCAAGCAAACCTAAGCCATTTTAATTTCCCCCTTTTGCTGTATATGTTACTTTATCTTACTTTTTTAATTGTAAAACTAAAATGCCTAAAAGATACAGCATTGTATGGAAGTCTTGACAGACACATGATTTTCCTTCAGAAGTTTAGATCCTCCATGAACAATATGATGATATATAATGCATCTAATCCTAAAACCACTTCAGACTAGTCCCTGAGTATAGAGGTGCCTTTAGGAATATCTCTCCCCAGGTATTTAGAGATCTTTCTTGTTCAAATATCTAAGTGTTATATTAATTAACATTTTAATTGGTTTAATAGTTTTCTCACACACAATAATAATATCAGTGAATACTAGAGTTCAATGGGCACATGCCTTGACTTTCATGGTGACATGTTTCAGAATAGGGAATTGAATACATATGTGTGGGTCAAAGCAGAAACAAGAACAATTTACCAGAAAACTACACTTCTAAGAGAAGAAGTGGTCAGAGCAAGGATAAAGTGTGGAAGAAAGTCCAAGCATACCTTGTGCATAAAGAATGTCATTTTATTTCATGTTGAAGAAACCTTCTTCATCATTTCATATTTTGACATGGGAGGTGTTTACTGCAATGCAAACTGTCCTGCATAATGTTAGCTGTAGTTTTACAAAAGCCACAGGCATTGCCTGTTTCATTACTGTGCAGTTATCTTTATGTCATTAAGTGGCCTGTTATCACATCCTGAGGATAACAAGGCTATATGCACGCTTGCGTGTTCCTGTAACCATGCTCCTATTCTCCACTCTCTTGTCTTTCTCTGTGTCTCTTGCTGTATCTCTTTTGCTTTTTCTGTCTCTCTGTCTCTATCTCTGTTTCTCTGTTTCTCTGTTTCTCTCTCTCTCTCTCTCTCTCTCTCTCTCTCTCTCTCTCTCTCTCTCTGTGTGTGTGTGTGTGTGTGTGTGTGTGTGTGTGTGTGTGTGTGTGTGTGTGTGTGTGATTATCACCAGCCATGAGATTTATGGAAGAACATTACACACAGTTAATACAATATATGGAGATCTACAGATGATGAAGTCTTAGAGGAAATTAAAGGCTTTCTTTTAACACTCTGAGAGTGGCTTCCTTAAGAGTAAGACTAAGAAAGGCATAAGAAGATGGCAGTCATGAAAAGGATAGCAGTAGCAGAGCAGAGGATCCTCTTCATGGAGCAGACTTCTGAGGAATTTCTTGATTGGGTCTACCTAAAGAGTCTCCATAAAAATCTCCAGAGCAAAGAAAATAGTCATATCAATTCAATGTAGCATAAACAACAAAAAGCAGAGAGGCATGAGGTACCAGTTACAATCATAAATTAAGGGCTGTTAATAGGCAACAACATAGACAGCTTCTTAACTCTCAGTCACAGAGAATGGTACCAGGAGGTATATTATGAATCAGGATATGAGATCTGACTTAAAGGTGGAGGTCCATGTTCTAACCGTTTGGTAACATTCTGAAAGGATTTTTTTGTTCAGAAGATACATACCCTGAAGAGTTTGACCCTTAACTTCCCCAGTCATCCTGTGATATGGGAATGTCTTTCTACATGCTGTGAAAATCATTTTTTAAATAAACTGTTTTGGCCATGGTGGGGCACCTTAGGTAGGGGAGGAAATTGAAGTTCAGATAGGAGAAGGGTGGAACCGGACAGTCTTGATCCAGCCTCCAAAGCAGAACCATATAAGGATCATTCCAATTCCTGTCCCTACCCACCTTTAGTCCACTCAAGAAATCTCCTCTATTTTCCCATCCCAAGGAGATCCAGGCATCTCCCCATGAACTTTTCTTGTTACCTAATCTCTCTGGGTCTATGAATTGTAGCATAGTTATTCTTTATTTTAAAACTAATATCTACGTATGAGTGAGTTCATACTATATTTACCTTTCTCCGTCTGTGTTACTATGGGATCCCCTTTTTCCTTGCAGTCTGTTGGCCACTTGTTCACGAAGACAAAGGGATATAAGTGGCAACAGATTATTAAATCTGTATGAACAGAGTGGACAATCTTGTCTTATTCCTTTGTTTTGAGCTTTTCCCTGTTTGGTTTGATGTTGGCAATCTGCAACATATATTTATTTTGCTATTTTTAGGTGTGTCAATTTTATTCCTAATTTCTCCAAGACTTTTATTATTAAGAGGTGTTGGATTTTGCCAAAATCTCCACCAGAGTTTCTTTGTAGTATGATAATCACAGGCCCACTTCAGACACTCTGAAATGCCCCTGAGCCTGTATAAGTGACACCCCAGCCCATTTAATTGAGCCTTCTGAGAAAGAGAATTCCAAGCCTTCCAATTTGAGACAAATTTGCTCACATGCTGATTTTGTGGTTTCTATTGCACACCTTTACAACCACACCCTCTGCTCCAATCTACTACTTTAGTTTCTTATATCTCTATTTTTTAATTTTTCAGCTATAAGAAGTAATTGATGAAAAATCATGCATATTTCAGCTACAAACCTGGCTGCTTTTATCAATGACTATAGTTTGAAATGGCTACCAAAATTGAGATGATTAAATGAACTTTTATTATTGTAATTTGTTGGTGGTAAAAACATTAATGATCTACTTTCTTACAACTCTAGGTATTTAAAACATTATAGCCAAAACAATAAAATTTCCATGAATTTAATTTCAAGAATTTTATCATTTCAAGTTGCCAGATACACCCTTTGAATAATTTCTCCCCAAATCTAACTTATGTCTAGCCTCTGACACATATTATTGACCTCTCTTGTTTTTCTTTTGACTGTTTTAGATTTGTATATGGTATATATGATGTTTATCTTTCTATATCTGTCTGCTCTTGATGAGACATCCTTAATTGTATTTAAGTTACATAACTGGTAGGGGTTCCTTACTTAAGATTGATCAGTATTTCATTGTGATTGGGCTTTGGAGTAGGTGAACATGTATGTATGTGCTATATTTACATTCCAGTTTCATTGGTTGACTGATGCTTTCTTGTCTTAGCCATTATAAGTATGCTAAATGATCCTGAGGTTTAGATATATCTGTAACCCACTGAGTTCACATTATATACAAAGTAGTTTACCATATCACATGATCTTCACTCACAGATGTTTTTACTCTTTGTTCTTCTTTGAATAGATGATCTAAAAGGGCTTGTCTTTTAGCTTACTGATTCTTCTGCTTAAGTGGCTATTGAAATTTTCCATTTAATTTTCTGTTTCCTTCAGCTCATAAATATCTGTTCTGTTTTCCTTCTAAGATTTCTCTCTGCTTTGTCAGCCTGTTCTATTGAGTAACACATGGAAAATATCTACTCTACTTAAATCTTTTTCATTTACTAAATTTGTATTTATGTGTGTACATGTTCGCATGTGCATACCCCTGTGGATGTCAGAGGACAACTTGCAGCAGTTACCTATTTTATTCTGCCTTTATATGGGGCTCAGTTACCAAACTCAGGTCATCAAGCTTGGCAGTGAGGGAATTTTTCCACTGGGTCAGCCTGCTGGTTCATTTGACCTTATTATATGTTGACACTCTTATTGAACTTTATTGTTGTTTGATTATTCCATTGATTCCCTACAGATTCTAAACTGTTTCTGTTTGCAGATCATCAAACTTCTTGTTTTTAGGGGATAATAAATGGGGAAAAATCCTTTTGCCACCTTGCTGGCTTCACCTGTCAAACCATTTTTAGAGAAGACAGTTTCTTTTAAATCTGCTTATTTTAACTAAATGAAAGTTCACATACCACAAAAAAATTAGTTTTCAGACAAAAGTATTTGTTTTCTGTACCAGTAACAGATTTTGCAACTTGAAACCAAACCAACATGAATGTTCTTCCATTTCTGTACTTAAAGTATGTGTTAGAGTTATTATTAAATAGAATATGCTTAGAAGATTTGCTATAAGGTTAAGATTGTATGTTATGATTAAAAAATACTACACAGACTGATAAATATTAATAGCATGAATTAAAATTCTAGCCAAGACTATTCATTGCAACAATAAAGAAAACCATTCTTAGATGACTGGTGAATTTCCATGTAACAATGTAGGTGTTATAAAATCATTCTTTGCTTAGAATTGACTCTGTTAAGTATGTAAAAGTTCAGCTAACTGTGATCTGCACAACCTGCGATAGTAAATGTGTGTTTTGCGAAAACAACTTATTATTGTGTAATTGCTCTGATTCAGTGTCTTCATAGTCATCAAAATAACATTCTCGCTGAAACTAGTATATACATGGAATGCATAAAAATAAGTCTGTGCAGTCAGACAACAACATGTGGCCTAGACTAGTAAGATAGGTTTAAAAATGATAATATAGCTTTCTTTGGCTTTATTCTATTTACATTGAAGAAAACACTGAAAACAACAATTTTAAAATCAACAGCCAAAATAATCACTCATAAAATAGCATAAATATATGCTATAACATCTAATAACAAATAAATTTGAAATATGATGTAAATTTGTAAGAGACTCCAAACAAGTTTCTGGGAGAGATTGGAGTGAAGAAAGGAAGGAGGGAATGATGTAATTATACTACAATCTCAGAAATGAAAGAAATAATTTTTAAATAAATTTCAAAATATTATTTGAGAAAAAGAGTAAATACTTGGTGCATTGGTATTAATATCTGCAGAACTTATCACAGAATATGGAACATAGAAAAACCATCTAATTCTGGTGTTCAGATTGTTTTTCCTTTGATTTGACCTGATTATAGTAATATAGAAATATTTTCTTTTAAAAACTGAATTCATTTAGCTACAAGTTTAATAATGTATTAAATATAAACTATAACTTTTTGAGTGCTGAACACAATAATCCTTCTAAAAAAGGAAGCTGGTATTGGAATTGTATCCAATTTTCTGGGTTTAGTAAGATAACAGATTTTAGAGTACAACATCCTAGCACCTGGCCAATTCAGATCCTATCTATATCCTAAATATTTATCTATATAGCCATGCATAAATATAGCACTCAGTTTCATCACAGAATATTCTTGTATAAAACCGTGATCTGCCAAAAATCAGAAAACAACTGACTGTTAGATGCCCACATACAGTTGCTAAATATACAGCACAAATCCTGTATCTATGGTTCAGAACAGTGTATAAGAGAGGGAGAAAAACTGTAAAAGTCAGAGGACCAAGAAAACTGTTCTGAGACTGTGTCTTCTTGAAATGACAGGGAAGCTACATTACAATATGGCAGCCTAAACAGAGCCTGAAGAACGACAATAGCCATATTCATGGAATTATAGAAGGGGAAAATATGTCTATACTGATCCCCATACAAAGAACTATAGGCAACTTCAAGACTTCTGAGAGAAGGAGACAGAGTCATTCCCATAGATGAGCCCTCAATAGGTTATCCAGTTCCCAGTGGTCAATCTTGAAATCATATGCATATAAACAATACTTAAGTGACTTATGTGTTTATGCATTTATATATACATATAACAATAGTAATAAAAGGAAAAACAGAGACCATGAAGCAGAGGAGTACATGGAAGAGATTTGAGAGAAGAGAGAAATAAAAGGAATTACCTAATTATATTTTAATTTCATAATAATACTTATGTATTAATAAACAGCAAAATCACTTGTTATTATGCATTTTCTTTTCTATTGTGAACCACAGGCCACTTTCTCACATGCCTATCAATGCTGAGTGGAAAAGAAAAGAAACTTATCAAAGTGATTGGCCAAGCACAACACCTTATATTCCTAAATAGACTAATATTTCAAAAGTATATTGCCATCGATGTTTTAACCTATACATTTTATTTACTTATCTACATTGTCAGCATGCCATTATGATTTAGTTGCTGGCAACACATAAAATTTCATTACTTTCTTGAAGAAGTAGGAACATTCTTGGTAGAGTTGCACCAAGACTTTTTCAAAGAATAGCAGCTGGTAAAAGCCTCACATAATTATACACAGTCCCACAATACCACATCAACCAAACTTACTAGAGGTTGCCCTGGTAAGGATAAGAATGTTCCATTCTATGAAATTATTGGAGAGATCATTTATAGAAGACTTTAAAACATTGGAAAAGACCATTACCACTAGGTTGCAAGATTATGAGGCTCGCTTGGAGATTTTAGGAAAGGATTTTGAGGTGACACCTGCTCAAGATAACCCAGAGCCCCCTCTTAAACGGTGCTATTGCAGGGAAGGTTCTTTACCTAGAGTGGTTACCATGAGGGGACTACCCCCCGTCCCTCCAGCTCTGTTCCCAGTTGTGGCAGAGGCCAAAAAACCACAACCACGTGGAAGGGCTTCTGACAATGTGGCATACAATTATGAACCTATACCCAT
>PVIH01008817.1:0-47655 GCA_004025045.1 Sigmodon hispidus | reverse complement strand
TTCATCTTTTGTGAGGCAATCCTTGAACTCATAGTCAGCACAGAATCGAGTAATTCCTGATGACTAGAAAAATTTGGCAAACGCAGTGTTGAACGATGGCCAAAACTTCCAGTGGAGGAATTGGTTTAGAGAAGAGGCTAAAGTCTTAAAATCTCGAGATCAAACTGGAAATGTTACCGTCTCCAAGGACCAAATCCTTGGAGAAGGCCAGTTTGCTGTTTTATCAGTTCAGGCTACTTATGATGACCATGCTCTGTTGCTGTGTCGTACTGCCACCTTAAATGCTTGAGAAAAGGTTTTAGACCCAGGACAGAGAATTGAGTCATATACCCAGATTAAACAAGGTCCAATGGAGCCTTATACAGACTTTTTACAGAGGTTGACTCAGGCTGTAAATAGAGCAGTATCAGATTCAGCAGTTAAGAAACAATTGATACTCTCTTTGGCCTTTGATAATGCTAATATGACATGTAAAAAAATTGATCATGCCATTAAAGATCAGGGGTGCACCCATAGATGAACAGATTCAATATGCACTTAATGCTGAATATATACACCATGATGAAGAAAATTGGATAGGTCAAGCCATTGCTAATGCTAAAATGAGAAATCAAGGCATTATTTGCTTCAATTGTGGTAAACCAGGCCATATAAAGAAAAATTGTAGACAAAGCATACATAGAAACTTTTCCAATCACAAGAGTGACTTAAACAAAAAGCCACTACCTCCTAGACTATGTAAGAGATATAACAAAGGCAGACATTAGATAAATAAATGTAGATCTATAAGAGACAAAGATGGCAAGCTTTTACCATTGGGAAACATATCTCGGGGCTTCCCCCAGGAAGCCCTCAAGAATCAGACCTCCAAGCCAAAAAGGGTTCAATCATATCCAGTCACAGTGGAAGAGCAATGTCCTCAGGACGAGTAACAAATTCCAAACCTGAAACAGTAGATCATGTAACTATAAACAATAGATTGCCCTTACAAGAGAAGTTGATGGTATCCAGCAAACCAATAAAACGTGTATTTTGGCAGACCTCCATAAATGAACAAAGACCAAAGTTGACAATAAGGATAGACAATATTTTTATGCAGGGCTTAGTCAACATGGGGCTGATGTTTCAATCATAACTCAGCAGGCCTGGCACACCAGCTGGCCTCTGAAGGAGGTAGACGTTCAATTTTTAGGTATTGGGACATTGTCTCAGATAAAACAGAGTGTGAGATGGCTAAAGTGCATAAGACCAGAAGGACAGAGAGGGAGATTGAAGCCATACATGGCCAACATAGCAGTGAAGTTATGGGGTCGTGATCTCCTATGACAATAAAACACTCAAATTAAGATTCCTCCAGGCCTACATACTAGCCAAAGAACTAATCGTGTCCTTGAAGGTGATACCTCAAGAGGCTACGTAAAACAGCCGTCAGTCATTCAGGTTGCACAAAGACGCAGTCTTAAAACTGCAAGCACCCCTAAGACACTAACAGCTCTGCCTTTGAAATGGTTGACGGATGAACCTATTTGGGTACAACAATGGCCTTTGACAGAGGAGAAACTGCTAGCCCTAGAAGAATTGGTGCAGAAACAATTACAAGCTCAACATATTGAAGAATCGACCAGCCCTTGGAATTCCCCTGTATTTGTGGTCAAGAAAAAGTCTGGGAAATGGAGAATGGTGATGGATTTAAGAGCAATTAATAAGGTGATTCAACCCATGGGCACCCTACAATCTGGTATACCTTTACCTTCTTTGCTACCTAAAGGATGGCCTATAATAGTTATTGATCTGAAGGACTGTTTTTTTACAATACCTCTACAGGAACAAGACAGGGAAAGTTCGCTTTCACTGTACCTACTTTTAATAATTCATACCCAGTAAAAAAGTACCAATAGAGGGTCCTTCCAAAAGGGATGTTGAATAGCCCCACCCTGTGCCAATATTTTGTCCAACAGCCATTAGAAGTGATACGCAAACAATTCCCACAATCTATCATTTACCATTATATAGATGATATATTGTTAGCGGACCCAGATGTAAACACCTTAAAAAGACTGTTTGAGAAATTGAAGAAGGTGTTGCCTGATGAGAGACTTCACATTGTCCCTAAAAAGATACAAAAAAGAGGTTCTATCAATTATTTGAGATATAAAATAGGCTTGCAAACAATTAGACCTCAAAAAGTACAACTTAAGAGAGATAGATTAAAGACACTTAATGATTTCCAGAAGCTATTGAGAGATATAGCCCACATACGTCCAGTTATTGGTATTAAAAACTATAAACTGGTTCATTTATTCAAAACTCTGAATAAAAATAAAGATCTAAATAGTCCCAGAGAATTCTCTGCTAAAGCTAAAAAAAATTAACATTAATAAAAAAGAGATTACAAAAAACACATGTTAACCGTATAGACCCAGACCTCGACTGCACCCTTGTTATTTTGCCTTCTAAATATTCCCCTACAAGAGTCATAATGCAAAAAAAAATTATACTAAAATAGATATTTCTGCCACATAGACCAAATAAAAAACTAAAAACATACATTAAAAAGATTTCAGATTTGATTTTCCAAAAAAAATTCAGGCTTCGACAACTCACTAAAAAAGATCCGACAAAAATTGTTGTACCATTGACCAATCACTTTAAGTGACACATAGTTTCAAGCCTCAACACACCCCAGGAAATCTTTTATTGGAAAATAAAGCAATCCTCCATGCCAGTTCTCTTAGAGAACAAATTCTGAGGCATAGGCAGAGCACAGAAACTTCCTTTCCTTTCCCTTCTTTCTGATCATTATTTTAGAGTTCAACAGCAAGCACTGGCCAGAGGCAAAATCATATTATATTATATGTACTCACTACATAGAACTATTACCTTCAAAAGATGATGTTTGGTAATGTGTGCATGTGAATGAGGAAGAAGTCACTCTAGAAAAGATGAACCCTGGATTTTTCTCTGTGAGGTTTTTATGTAGATTACTGGCTACACGAATGTTTTAGCTAGACAACATCTTATAAAACTAAGAGAATATGAGAGTTAATAATTTAGGGATAAGGAGGTGCTAAAATGAGTAGAGAAAATATACCTTTTTACTGCCCAATCATAATACATAAAAAGACTGTTTTAGTAACCAAGTAATAGCTTTTACTGTTCTAGTCCTGAAGTTAATGTTTTTAATGTTGACTATACTAAAATTTGATGTTTTTATAACAATGGTAGAAACATTATTATTTGCTACATAAATTAGAATCATACTGCCTTTTTAAAAAAAATGTTCTTGAAAAATTTGACACATGTAAGTGGTTATGTACACCCATAATATACACACTCTTCCATCTCCCTATTACACTTATCCATTCCAGTCTTCTTGTTTTTTTTTTTTTTGTGATAGTCTATAGACTCAACAGTAGCTACATACCTGAAAACAATGATCCTCCTTCGCCCAGTAGTAATAGGATGTCTTGCCTCTACACTTCATAGTATCATTCCTTCAAGATGGTATATCATCTACCTTCTTAGAAATAACTACTGGTTTCTACTGAACTTCAAGTTATTTATAGATATTGAGACAATGAAAAGAAATAAAAAGCCATATAGACTGTAATGGAAAATATAGATAGTAATATATTTTGTGGTCATGTTAAATTAACTGCTTAGAGTTTTATATTATAAATGTACAATCCTTTTTTTAATTTGAGCTCTTCAAGCCATAATCACTGAATTTGTAAGATGATCCTCTTTTAATGTTGACACTTTTACCCTTTATACTTGTAGGGAGGATTGGCAGCTGACTGGAGGGCAGAATGAGAAAAAGTCTTACTTCTATAATAAAAGTCCCCTCACACATCATGGAATAAGGCTAACTCAAGAGAGAATATACTTACATTTATTAAATGCCAGAGATCCTCACATGCAGAAGAACATCTTTTGGTTGGAAATTCATTGATGTGACAGATGAGGCTATTTCCTGAATGATTGAAAGACACTAGGTGCAGAGCCATGAATAGATGTCAAAGGTCACCCCTTGTTTTAGCAGTGTGTGAAACATAGCATGCAAAGACATCTATTTATTTCACTTCAGTCCTGTTTCATTTGCTATACATCTAGGTAATATAAGGGTTAGAAGACAAATGAGTGCTATCCAATAATGTAAGTTCTAAATGCAGCTTAAGTCCACGAGTCACCCTGGTCACCAGTGGCCTTTCATTAGCTTGTCTAATGGGAACTATTTCCAAATCAGAACACAACACCATTCTTGCAACTAAATAGTAGATAACCTTGAAGAACAATAATAATAATTAATAATAATAACTATGACAAACAAACTTGTCAAAAAGCAAAAAAAAAAAAACAAATAGAGTATAAAATTAGAAAAAAATATGACTTTATTTTAAAGACTTGACAAATTCTGTTTGAAACAGGGATCAATGTTCCCAATGATTAATAATATTATCATTTTTGTCTCCTAGCTCCTCTTAGGTGATCCATGTCTCCATACTCACCCAAATCTATGCCTTATTTCTCACTCTCTCCTTCAAAAACATACAGATCACAAAACCAAACAGCACATAGAACACACATACACAAAGCAAAAACCATAAAAATACAAAATTGAATGATAGTATAAAAAGACCAGTAAAATAAATTAACTTTCCTACTGTACTTCAAAGTTACCAATGACCTTTAAAAACAAAACGCTATATAGCGATGAACTAGAAAAGCCTTATGAACTATTGTTACTTCATGCTAGCATGATAGTCTGTTTCAAATCATAGAACAGGCAATGAATCTGGTCAAAGAGCTGGCAAAATCAGAATACAATTGTGTAAAGTTTACGCTGTGGATATTAAAGTGCAAATGTGTATCTCTTAGTTTTATTATCACTGTGATACAATATTTGATAGAAATAATTTGACAAGGAAATTTTATTTTGACCTATGGTTGTTGGCAGCTACAGTGGCAAAGAAAGGAGGAGAAGCTGCTCACATATGGCTGGACAGAAAACAAGGTTTAAGGCTTGAATCAGAAACACCAATAAGCTTCAGTCTACTCTCCCTAGTGCGTCTCCTCCAGCTGGGTCTCATATCCTCACGGCTCTACAACCTTTAAAATAACACCTTCAGCATTAGACTGAATATTTGTAATATGAGTTTTTAGAGAGAACATTTTAGATGTGAAAAATACTCAGGAACAAAAATGACTGGGGCAAATGTGGTTCAAATATTAGGGTACATAGTTCCACTCTTTAAGATTTGTATGTGCCTCTTCTGCATTTTAAATTCTTTTTACTGTTTTTTTTTTTGATAAATACAAAATAAAGAAGAAAAAAAAAACAAAAACAAAAAAAAAGATTTGTGTGTGTATGTGTGTGTGTTAAGATCATTATTTCATTGATTACTGCTTTTTAGATCATGAAGTACTGATCTCTGATCTTGGTTTTTATATTTACTAGGCACAAAATATGGGGCAAGATAAGATATTCATTGGGTGGTTTAAAGTAAATATACATTATGGACAGTGGTCTGCACTAATAATCAACCAGTTTATTTGACGTTTTCCTTTCTTACTTTGCTATGCTTTTATAAAGTGAAGCTTATGTTAAACAGATGAATTTTTGGTATAGAGAAGGTATATCACAAAATTTATTATTTTAAATTAGTGTTCTGTATTAGATACTGTAAAATAATGTAAGACAACTCTGTAGTAAAGAAAAATGTGTCAGGCAAAATTAGTTTTATCACTTGCCTTTTTATTTTCCTTCATGGTTCTTTCCCAGTTTTTACATAACATAGTTTACTGCTATTTTTTGGGGGGGTTGTTTTGTTTTAATACTGAAATTTCATCTTTGTTCCTCTCATTCTGTTCTGGTTTTGTATGACCCTTTATTAAGTGACTTTGAGGCATGACACATACAGAGTCCTTTATTAATACAGAACTGGTTGCTAACCTCAGCAGGAAGACAGCATGTCAAGGTACACTTAGAATTATGTCTTAATGGTGTTTGGTGGAGTGAAATTACATAGTGCCCACCTAGCATCGGGTGTTAATTATAGTCTCATTTTCTGGAGACTATCTAGTTCCCTAAAACTCACAAATACTTCATCACTGTAATAACCAAACAGATTAACGTTGAGTAGTGACTATCAACATTTATTTACTTTAGGGGATTCATTTTGATCCTACTCATGGAGCCTAATGAGTTTTGAATGTTGACTTTTAAAGAGCTAGGATCTCCAAGTGCTCCGATAATGTGCCAGTCATGGTTCCATCAGTGTATTGGACTCCTTGAGCAAGTTACAGGTGGATAAACTACACAATTTACCATTCAGGGGCACATTCCATTGCTTTGTAAGAGAGCAAGGCCTATTTCAAAATGGTAAAACAGCCACAAATAGCTAAATCTTTTTTATGCCTACCCAGCATGTTTAATTTTTAAACCCTTTACCTTGCTTCACAAGTGGTCATCTCCTTTGTGGAGAAAGTGTAAAGCAACAAACAATTCAGAGTATATTATAATTTTTTTTTCATGTTTGAGGTAGCTAGTCTCAAATAGTGAAGCCATCACTACAATAGTTTCATAACTATTCCTTTACACCTCTGGTGTTACTGCCTGTTCTTTAAAACAACATAATGTTGAACAAACTTAATGTTACTAAGAAGTAAATTGGAAAAGAAATGGCATGTGGGGTGTAGGAAGCAAAGGCATATTGCCAAAGAGATTCTTACACATTTCAAAATAAGTATGGAAGTCCTAGAAAAATATTAAAGAGTAGAAATAACTAACAAGAGATGAAACATTGTTGTGGTATAAATAATATAGCTAAGTGTGGGATTTATTAGAGGCTTTTGAAATGAGGTAAAATAGTTATCGCTCATTGCAACCAATATGGTAAATTTTGAATAAGAGGAAGAAATATTGTTGACATGGATTGGGGGAAAATGTATACTGTCATAAACTTTGATAACTATAACCTAGTATGAATATATATTTCTCTCTCTCTCTCTCTCTCTCTCTCTCTCTCTGTGTGTGTGTGTGTGTGTGTGTGTGTGTGTGTGCATATAAATGAGTGATGATATCACATGTGCACATGTGTGGAGACAAGAAGTAGAAGATGTCCAATTCCATGCTCTACTACTTTCTGCTTTATCCTCCTTAGAGAGAGTTTTTCTAGCATTTTTATTACAAGCATATATGTAGGCACAGCTTGCTTTTAATGTTGTTCTGAGGATTTCCATGCTTGCACAGCAAGTGATCTTACTTGTTGAGTGGTCTTTTCAGCTCAGCTAATTTATTTTTTCATGGAGGCATTAACAATTAAAATATCTTAAATCCAGGAATTCCATTTTGGTAAAACTATGTCAAAGAAATACAAACTGACAGATATTCAAAGGCTTTACTCCTATAAATATTTAGTAAAACCCACATTTATATTGTAAATAGACAAGTATCAAGGTGAAATGAACCATGCATATTCATAATATAGAATGTTAGGAAAATTCAAACACAAAACATTGGACAGTATACATTTTTAGTGGTTACTCACAAGCAAGAAAAATACTGTAACATATAACTATCCACTGTACTTCACATAAATTGTAAAAATGCCAATATTTATACAGCTATCTTTACTTTTGTTAGTCTGAATCTTTGTAATCATATAACTTTTAAACATTAGTTAAGTGTTTAAATATTGTTACATGTACTGGGAGTAACAAAAGAACTCAGTGATGAGCAGTGTTACTAGTGACACTGGACGTGGTGGTACATGGTTCTAGCCACTCAGGAGCCTGAAGCAAGATGATATAAAGCTCAATGTCAGTCTGTGCTATAGCAAGTTTGAAGCCCAAACTAGGCAATTAAGGAGACTCTGTCTTAAAATGAAAAAGAAGGGAAAAGGAGCTAGGGCCATTCCTCAGTTGAATACAGTTTGCATAACATTTATAAAGTCATGAGTTCAATTCTTAGTAACAGTAAATGGTCGGAAATGCTACTAGAAAGAAATGGGAGAAGGTGCTGAAATAGTTCAATGACAGGAAAACAAAGATTTGAGATGGAATAAAGTCCAGCTGTTGGCATAAGATACAATGTATTAATATGATACCACAATGATGTACATGTAAATGATGTACATAGATTTATAATAATTAAAAAAATAATTAAGCAATATCTAATGAAGTAAGTTTACATTACTTATCATCAAGTTAGTAAAAATGAGTTGTCAAAAATTCAAGAGAAGCCTGCCTTTTGGGAGGAATATAGCTACATTGTAGCTACATGTACACAAACATATAAAAAATAAGCAAACAGTTGAAAAACACCAGGATCACTCAAGGCATCAACTGTGTTATACAACTGTATTTTTGAGTATTTGATTTTATGTATATATGTAAGTATATACCATGTGTGTAGCTGTTCTTGGTAAACAAAAGCATCATATCTCCTGGAGCAGGTATTAAAGCTGGTTATAAGCAGCCCTATGTGGATGCTGTGACCCTATTTAGGTCCTCAAAACAAACAGCTGGTCTTTGTAATGGCTCAGTCAGCACTCAAGCTCAACACTGCAGAATTTATATATTATATTTCTTTTATCATATACTATATTTACATATGTATATATGGGGCTTATTAGAATACATTTTACATGTTATATAAAAATATTTAAGTAGTGTATGTAATTATATCTTCTAAATAAAAACAAAACTTAAAATAGTTATATTCTTATTTAGAGGCAGAAGTTCCAAGAAGCTTTACAGTTAGTTAATATGCAACACATGAACACAGAGAATATGAATCCAGAAAACCTAAACCTCTAAATGGAGTTTAAGAATAAGTTATTGTTGAGAATTGGTGATTGGCAAGGGAACCTGTGTTGTTCTGCCTTTATACACACTGGTATTCTATATTTCATTATTATAGCATGTATTACTGTATCTTCTGCTGCAATCTGAAAAAATAAGGCTTTTGCATATTTATAAATGTAAATATATAATTATAAAGTGAGAGTTGTATACTTAGTTAAAAGTTTTTTCAATCTGAATTTATTTAAAATCCCCTTTCAAACAGCCTTTCTTATTTTTTTCCCTCCACTTCACATTGCTTTAGATTTCCACTTGTCATTCACTGCATTGTAACAAGACCTTGATCACAACTACCATCATCTTTTATCATAATTGTTTCCTACTCAAGAGATATATAGTACTTGAGCTTTTGTAAGATTATTGATACTGTTATTATTATTATTATTATTATTACTGTATTCATTATAGTCCAAGGAGTCCTCAAAGATCATATTTTCTTTCTGAAGAATGTCATTATTTCCACTAATTTATGTTGTTACCAGAGTAAACAATATTCAATAAATTTCATTAAAAATTTGTAGTCAAAATTTCCTGTGTCCCATCAGAAACTTTCAAATACATGGCAGCCATTTCCCAAGTAATTGACTTGAAGGCTTAATTTTATAATGAATACAGGGGCAGTGGTTGAGGCCTATTTCTAACTAGCTCTTACATTTAAATTAATTCATGATTCTATTTATGTTTAGTCATGTGGCTTGATACCTTTGCTTCAGCACAGCATTCTCATTTTTCTTCCTCTGTGTCTGTTTGGCTTCCACTGCTCTGCCTTTTCTCTCTCCAGAATTTTCCTACTCTGATTGCTCTGCCTCTACTTCCTGCCTCTACTTTGTCTTTTCAAAAAGAACCCTTAATCAAATCTCTTTTGTGTAGTTTTTTTCCTTACATTATTTATAACAAGTTGTAATCAACAAGTATCTATAATCTATAGTTTTTGGAAATGTAGGCATATTTCTCTAAACTACATTTTGATGATTGGGGACAGTAGCAATTTTATGGTGATTAAAAGAAAATTTAGGATTATGGGCAAGGGACAAGGCTTTACTAGAATAGTCTGTAAGACTTGGTCTTCTTATGCAGTCACTTTGAAGCTGTTCTGGATGCAGAACTCAGAGGAAACTGCAACAGAGGTGCTCTAATACCTTGGATCATCTCAGTCATCCATTCCCACTGGAAATTCTTTAGGGGTCTTCCCTCATTCAAACCTTATCTCTTTTTTTTTAACCTGGAATGAATCCACAGGCTCTCATTTTCTATGGAAATAGAAAGAAAACCTCTCCTCCAAAGTAACATATCTTTTGATTTAAATTTTGAAGTCAAGGCATTTTCAAAATATATAGGTTGGTTTAATCTAGCAGCATTTATAATCAAATATCTTTCAGCAGCTGTTGCTCCTTTCCAGCAAAGATACAATAACATGCAGTATCCAGATTCTCTGTGCATTTTCCATCATTACTTTGATTATTTTTTTACTTTTTTTTAAGGTCTTTATCCTATTTTCATTATTGTCTACCAAGTCTACATATATTTTTAAACAAATTGTAAGCCATTTAGAGGATTTTTTTTTTATCTGAATCTGTCTTTATTGTATGTCTCTATTTTTCTGACCACACGGGCCTTTAATGGGCTAATAGGCATGTCTAGAATTAAAGCCTTTTAGCCAGGATTAAAACCTCGGCTAAGGACACCTGGCCCTACCCAGTTTCATGGTCTCTGAGAGTTTAGCTTCAGGTCAGAGGTACTGACAGGAGCCACATTTAACACTTCATTTCTGGGGAATTTAAGGTCCACTCTATTACCAAGTACAGTACCAATACCTGCTGCTCATAAACCACTTAAATGTTTGGCAACAATGCCTCTTAAAAGAGCCTTGAGGTATTTGCTGCTAATTCTGAGTCAGGGAGCCTCTCTTGTAGGAGCAGCACCTTTTCTCACTGCCAGCAAACAAAGCCCACTGAAAAAATGTTGCTCCCAAGAAGTCATGCTTGATTCTGTCCTCTTTTTATCTGTATGAACAGAAACCTTAAGTCCTTCATATGCAGCTCCTGCTTATACTGGGGCATCTGTGAAACTGCAGAAACATACGTAGTTACATTTCAAGCTTGCATGCCACTGTGTACCATGGCCCACTTCAATGACACAACTAAGAAGCTGTTTTGGGCTCTGTTTCTGTGTTTAGAATTCTTTTTCAATCTTCTCATTATTATGAAGATGTACATGCCCCCATATTGGAGTGCCATTTGTAGTCAGAAATTCCTGTGTCCCATCAGAAACTTTCAAATAGCTATCTAAAACACAAAATATTAAGCCTAAGGATAAAATATTTGAACATACAGAACAATGCACAGTGAAGCATTAACTGAATTAATGTTACAGTTTGAGTGTTTATATTCATGGAATAGTAAGAAAAAGTATAATGCAACATTTCAAAAGCTAAGGCTTAATGGGGTTAAATCATCAAGGTCAAGTATTTATAATTTGTTCCATAAGGGTGACTTACATCTCTATCACATTTTTATTTCTGAGTATATGTATGTACATGTATGTGCAAGTGTTCTTGGACATGTGAAAGCCAGAAGTTAAAATTAGGCTTTTCCTTCTACTGCTATCTATCTTACAGCTTGATGTAGAATCTCTTACAGAACCTGAGGCTCATCATCTTGGTTAGACTGACTGACCATTGAGCTCACAAGGTCCTCCTGTCTGCCCCTCTCAATGCTGAGGTTACAGACATGGTTATCACATTGAATTTTAAGTGAGTACTGAAGATCTCAACTGGAATCTGCAGGTTTCCAAAGAAAGTATTTTACCTTTTAAGACATCTCAGTTCCACATCTCTACCATGCAGTTATCAAACTTAGAGTCACATGTTGTAGAAAAGATAACTAACTAGTGTAGTGATATATTGTGTAATTAATAAAATAGCTTGAAATATCAGATGACAGAGCCACCCACAGAGCTCCGTGAAGATCAGGACAGGGAATAGCTGCCCTCACCTTTAATCGCAGTGCTCAGAAAGCAGAGATCCTCTGGATCTCTTTGAGTTCAAAACTAAACAAAGCCAGGCAGTAGTGACACATATCATTAATTGTAGTACTAAGAAAGTTAAACCAGGAATTGAGAGAACTGGGCAGATAGAGAACGATAAGGCAAAAGGAGGTAAGAGTTCAAGTGTGCTTCCCTTCACCTTCGTTCCCTTTTAGACAGAGAAAGAGGAGGGAGGAATTCAGCTTCAGCTGTGTTCCCTGTAAGCTGGGGAATCGGGATGGAATCCAAGGACTCATGAAGACTAGACAAACCATTTCAGTCTAAGGGGACTGAAATGAGAAATGACTATGGCTTGAATTCAGATTTTTACCAATATCTTTTTTTAATAATGCCAAGTTTTTATGAATAATACTATGTGAATTTGTACAATATCTGGTGCCCAATTTAGGGGGCAGGAATTAACAAAAAGGCTCTTGCCTGTGGCTTAGCAGCCATTTTCACAGACCAGAGTTACATGTGGCTGGAGTCACTACATGGCTGGCTAGGTTTTTCCTTTGGAGTTAGCCTCCAAACAGCTCTGCCTTTTAGGCAATTTCTACCACACATTTCTTCTCCACAATCACCTGTGTGACTTTTTCAGGCTACTCTGGCCTGGACTTGAAAAAAGACTGATTTTCCCACTATTCAGAGTAAGGACAACAAATGATATAGCTACTTTTCTCAGAACTTGACAGTTAATACAAAATTTTCTCTTCAGGATTCCCTGAAAATACCATTGCCTACAGACAGCATAAACACCCACCCTACATTCCCAAAAAGTGGAGTGTGTGGTTTTTGGTCTTTGAATGGGTTATAGATAGTTGTCATTAAATAGAATGATTGGTTACAAATTGTTATTGGCAATGGTTAGGGGAAAAAGGTAAATAATAAAGTTAATATTCAGAGTCCTTATTTGAAAGAAAAAGAAAAAGGGATACAGATAGATAAAAAAAGGATTATTGAGTAAACTCTGAAGAAAGGAAAATATAGTTGTGATAGAGTAAAAAGGTAGATTATTGAATCTACTTATTAATAGAAACTACTAGTTATAAATATTTTACGTTGGATTGAATTTTTATATTCTATACAATGTGCATATTGACACACAGTTGAGATTAATTTTATAGATATGATAGGATAAAAGGGTAGATTGTTGAATCTACTTTTAAATAGCAACCACTAGTTTCAAATATTTAAAATTGGATTGGATTTTTGTACAATGTATACTAAGTGTGCATATTGAAACAAAGTTGAGATTAATTTTTTTAATATACAGATAGATAGATATATGTATATATATATATATGTTACATACATATATTTCTAGTCTTGTTCAAAGTATTGTACCTGTACGGCTCATCTAACAATGCAATACAAATTGCTAGTTCTTGAAAGTTATTGTTACCAGCTAATTAGAATATAAAGAAATGCAAATTAGTATTTAGTCATTACAATCAAACTTGTAGACATATTAGGTAAATTTTTGAGGTAAAATAGAGAAATATTTGGTAGACAGATCATGTCCAAACACTTCAGACATCTACTGAATATGGCAATAAGATATTTTAATAACATAGGTTCTTTATGTTTTTATGAGAATAAGATATGTTTGTTTCTAGCAGTACAAATCTACTTCAAAGAAGATGAAGACTAATAAAGAAACTCCATATGTATTTGACTTTCTTTGTGGCAAAATTAGTCACTGGGCAAGAAAGTGATCTTGCCTTGACTGCTGACAGTATGATCTCCAAAGTGGACCAACAGGACGGACACACACACACACACACACACACACACACACACACACACACACACATGCACACACACTATCATACTTTGTCAAGGCAAGATAGGAAAGTCTTTCACAGATTCGTATTTCAGTTATACTAGGCCTGCAGGCCAAGGATGGATGCCCCAGTGTTGCAGAGGAAACATGTGTGACTCTCCATGCAGCCAGTTGTTTCTGTCATTTCCTCCGTTTTTTGTAAGTTGCTTGCTTGCAGTTTCTGTTTACTTCATTAATATAATTTCCTTCTTGGGTCTCTGAGGGAGTTGGAGAATAAATAGTTATAGTTATACTTTTCTTAGTTAAACATTCACTGAGACTTGTAAAGTATATAAGTTTGAGAGACAGCAAAAGTTAATTTTTGGTTGGTAATAAAAGTTAGATAGAAACTAAATTAGGTACTATTCACCAAGACAGAACACATAATGAAATATTTTTTTCTGAATTTTTCAATTGTTAGTACACTGGACATTACTGATGTAATTATTGCTTATACTTATTGTATATAATTTTTGCCATAAATCTACTTTTATTCTATTCACTTACATAATAGGCTTTAAATTCTTTACAGGAGGATGAAATATAATCATGTGTATTTTTTTAAGAAGTTAAAAATTACAGGTTTGAAAAGTCATGTGGTATTTGAGAACTATAATAACTGAATTTATAGGAAATTGGAAAATGGCAGATCATGATGACAATCAATATTCTTTGAGTATTCTAAGATTTACAACGAGTTTCTGAAATAAATCAATATGTATAATTTGTGCAATCTGCAGTTCTCTAATATTTTTTGTATTCTTTCTATTTCCATAAATAATTACTTATATAATTCTGTGAAGGTATGATCAGAAAAGTGTATAGAACTATAATTATGTCTTACAAAAACCCTGGAAAGAAAGTAGAAATTTGTAAATAGATTTAACAATCAGTCCTGGTGATAGGCAAAGAGACTGCCCACAGAGATGCAAAGAAGAAAGTGTCCATTCAGATAAGTGTCTAGATAGAAATAAAGGTCCTATTGAAAACTGGATTAGCGGCCTCCTTGGTTGTACCATAGCAAAGAATTTGAATAATATTTTCATAGTTTATGAGATATTGAGATTAAAATAACTAATTTCTCTCTCTCAGTCAATTTTAAAGAAGCACACTGCTCAGTTGATGGGATAGTTATTCCTGCCTTCTCTTAGCCATATTTATAGTGAGAATTGGGAGCAGGAAGAGAACAGACATATATGGACAACTTGAAGCTGAGTCAGAAAAATAGGGCAAGTTACAGACACATTTTATGCAAAAGTATAACAAGTCATGAAATGTATTATATTGTGCCATTCTCAGTTTTTTTGCAGACATGAACATTTATAGCAACAATGAGGGATAGAAATTGTCTTCCGTTGCTCTGATAATTCCTAGACCTCATTGACAGCTATGTATGTATTCATCCAGCAAGAATATAACTATCAGAAGCATGTACCTACATTATCTACATAGCTTTCACATATCTCTAATGTCTAATCCATTTTTAAGGAATAGTATAGAAAATAATAGTAGTTATTCTATAATCATTTCTTAAATTTTAATGAAAAAAGTAGAGATTTTAACAAAACTTTGCCTAATCTTCTGCCATTATTTATATTGCCCTCTCTTAAGAAATGACTCTTACACATGAGAATTGGGAGCCAGTTTGTTTTAATATATGTTTTTGAACATTTCCAAGCTAGCTTTTGATTTTTATTTAAAAAAAAATCTTTTGTGCATAAGAGTATTAGGGTTTATGATAGAAGTCTTCAAAGAAAATATAGTATTTGTAATTTTCTTATATTAGTAATAAACCTTTTTTAACACAAAATTGATATGTAGTAATGTATTGTATGTTTAATTAAATAGCCTGAAATATCAGAGGACAGAGTCAAACCATGAAGGTCAGATAGTAGTGAACTTTAATCTCAGCATTTCAGAGGCAGAGATTGTCTCAATCTCTGTGAGTTCAAGGCAAAAGAGAGCCAGATGATGGTGGCAAATACCAATCCTAGCACTGAGAATGGTAAACCATAAATTAAAATATCTCGGGAGAGAAAGAAAGATAAGGCTAAAGGAGGCATGAGTTCTTCCCTTCACCTGCATTCTCTTTTAGACTGAGGACTTACCGGAATTGAGTTAGAAGATTCATGCAGAGAAGATCTACCCTGTTTGGTCTGAGGAGTTGGCTAGGTGACAAGTGACTGTGACTTGTTTCTCTATCTCTCTGATAGTTCAGCTTTTCTCCAATATTTGGCTCTTGGTTTTATTAATAATACCAAATAAAATTTGTACAATAAACTAATAAAACTGTTTGTGAAGAATGCCAATATCTTTCAATTTATATTCATATATATGTATATATATGTATATAACATACAAGTTTTATTGCTAGCATTTCCAGAAACTTAACTGTAACATCACAGCTAATTTAAGTGGAAAAATCTTAAATGCCCACTAACAACAAAATGGATAAATAAAGTAATTTTTTCAATGGATACTGCCACACCCTCTCCCAGACATTCAAATAAAAGAAACATCTTTAAATACACTAGTGTGAATGCATGTCACAGATAAAATATTAAGAGCAAATAACAAATCAAACCAAAAGCTAATGTGAGAAATTTCATGTTAATGAAGTAAAAAAAAAATGACGTAAATTCAACTTGTTGTGATAAATACCACAATAGTACTGTTAAGTAAGTAATAGCTAGAAAGGGCTTTTCAGAATTATTAGGGTTGTTTTATTTATTATTTTCTGTGCACAAGCATGTGCAATTCCTAAAAGTTTATCCAAGACATTGTTGATTTGATAGAGATATACTTTACTGTTAGAATACCCTAAGGGGTTCTTTTATGCTGACACCTCACACTGCCTGTGCTCTTAGTTTATTCCTATGATTCATTGGCTCCTGTGTTTCATCCCTTTTCTCATTTTAACTTCATCTCAGTATCTCACAGCAAGCTTAAGAATTCTTTAAAGAGCATACAAAATATGTTAAAGTCTTTGAAATATTTTTATGCTATACTAGATAAATAAATACTGAGTTTTCTCATTATATATGTATATGAGAATGCTTTAGGTGTTTCTCACACCTACACAGCATCTGTGTATTTAAGCAATTTGCCTTCTGTGTTTTCTCATGCTATTCAAAGGCAACTTGACAGGGATACAGAGAAAACTCATTCACAGAAAGTAGCTTCTCAGCTCAGTTATGAATTATGCCACTTCTTTTATTCATGTATACATTTCTTTATTCACTCCATATGAAGTTTGTGAAAGGCCATTTGTGCATAAAAATTGCCTTGTGTGTTGGCAATATACCACATACTCACACACGCACATACACACACACATACACACACACACGAACACAACACAAATAATATCACTTGTTCCCAGGAAATTCACAAATGGAAGTGAACTAAATATTATTGCAGATGAGAAAGAGTAGTGAGGAAAGTTTAAAAGTATGTTCTTAGAAAGCAGAGTTGCTCTGTATTCCTTATTTCAGCTACATGATGCACAGCACAAAGAAGACACTAAATGCATATTTTATGGATTAAAAAAATTTATTATTATCCAGTGATAAATAATGTATTTAAATGATGTTTTCTTTTCTATCAACTTTAATGCCCTCTTATATTTTGACTGTTGTAGTGTGAACATTCTGATGGAATGGCTACCACCTTTGTGCCAAGAAGCTACTACAATAATATCAAGTACAGCCCTGTAAAACAAATTTGACACCCCAGAATTATATTTCTGTGTTAGGAGGTGTCCCAGACTGCAAAGTGATAAAGTCAGGAAGATGTGTCACTTTATTGCAGACTAATTATTTACATTTTGTATGAATCAGAAGTATTAAGTAAGTGAAGGCATTGTTTTTTGACTAAAGAATAAAATAAATTGTTTAAAATGATAGTGGATGCATTATGAAATTGTAAGAATATGCTCCATATGAAACTCTGCAAAAAAGACAGACTTATTGGAGTCAGAATCATAACCAAAATTAAGGCACTGAAGCTTTTAAATAGTGATTGCACTATACAAGGCAGTGGACAACAGTTCATGAAATATCATACTGCAGCAAATAGTCACAGTATTTATATTATTCCATTACACACTGCCCATCCAAATCCCAACACAATATTTTTTGGACCTTGAAAGAACAATACTCAACTTCATTTGGAATAATGGAAAGCCTGGATTGCCAAAGCAATTTTGTTCAACAAAGAACACCAGGTTGCAACACCATCTCAGACTTCAAGTTATACTATAGAGCTACAGTAACTAAAACAGCCTGGTACTGGCATAAAAACTCGTGGATCAATGGAATAGAATTGAGGATTCGGGCATTAAACCAAAAACCTATGAACAACTGATTTTTGAGAGAGGCCCAAAATATTCAACGGAAAAAGGATAGTATATTTAACAAATGGTGTTGTCATAGCTGGATGGTAGTGTATAGAAAAATGCAAGTAGATCCAAGTCTCTCATCCTGCACAAAACTCAAATCCAAGTAGATCAAAGACCTCAATATAAACTCAGTCAGACTGAATTTGATAGAAAAGAAAGTAGGAAATGCCCTCCAATGAATTGGCAATTCCTAAATATAACACTAGTGAGTGGCACAGACACTAAGAACAAAAATCAATAAGTGTGACCTCCTGAAACCGACAAGCTTCTGTAAAGCTAAAGACACTGTCAATAGGACAATATGACAGAATATAGAATGGGAAAAGATATTCACCAACCCTACAAGTGATAGAGGACTGATCTCTAAAATATATAAAGAACTCAAGAACCTAGAGCCCAAAATCTTGAATAACCTAATCAAAAAATGGGTTTCAGAACTAAAAAGGTAATTCTCAGCAGAATTACAAATGGCTAAAAGGCACTCGAAAAAGTGTTCAACATCTTTAGCCATCAGAGAAATGCAAATCAAAACAACTTTGAGATACCCCCTTACACCTGTCAGATTGGCTAAGTTAAAAGACACAGAGGACAGCCCATGCTGGAGAGGTTGCAGAGCAAGGGGAACACTCCCCCATTGTTGGTGGGAATGTAAACTTGTTCAGCCACTCTGGAGTGCAGCATGGCAATTTCTCAGAAAACTGGGAATCAATTGCCCTAAAGGTCCAGAAATACAACTACTGGGCATATACCCTAAAGATGCACAGTCACACTCAAATGGCATTAGCTCAACTATGTTCATAGCAGCATTATTTGTATTAGCAAGAACCTGAAAACAACCTAGATGCCCCTCAACTGAAAAATGGATTAAAAAACTGTGGTACATCTATGCAACGGAATACTACTCAGCAGTAAAATAAACATGACATCCTAAAATGTGCAGGCAAATGGTTGGATTTTGAGAATATCCTTTGGAGTAAGGTATCACAAGCCCAGAATTAAAATCATGGGATGAACTCACACATTAGTGGACTTTATACAAAAATCAAAGACCACCCAGAGTGCAAACTACAACCCCTAAAAATCTTGTGATCAGGAGGAACTTGAGACATCCATGGAGTCCCCTTGGAAGACAAAATAGAGAAAATCTTTCTAGCTAATTGAGCATATGAAGAATTGCAATCAAGAAGGTGTGGGAAAAAATCATGAGAGAAGTTGATTGAGTGAGAGGAGCAACAAGGAGGGAGAAAAAAAGAAATGTAGATCTTAATAGAGGAAGAGAATTTGGGGTTGGAAAAAGACTGGGTACTATGGTAACCTCCAAGAACTCACAGGATGTCCTTAGCTAGGTCTCCAACCAGTAATGAAAGTGTTACCTATGCATGACTTTCCCTATAATCAAATGAATAGGCACCCGTAGTGCCATCACAGAATTTACATCCAACAATAAATAGTGGTACAGGCAGAGTTACATGGCTCAGCACTGGACTAAGCTCCTGGCCCAGATGAGTGCAGGGGAAGAGAATCTATATAAGCAAGGAAATAGGGCTTATGAGAAAAAATCACCGCCCCAGTGAAGGCTGGCTGGAGCTCTGGGGAGCTCACTGAATCAAGAACAGCAACCTGGGAACCATCCAGAAAAGGAATTAGGCCCTCCAAGATAGGCAACTCTCCACTGACATGGGCAGTTTGTGGATCCTCAAAAGGAAGAATTAGACTGTGTTTCTGTGTACAAACTCCTACTTTAGGGTTAGGGTTAACTAACCCTAACCCTAACCCTAACCCTAACCCTAACCCTAACCCTAACCCTAACCCTACTTTAGAGCCCATTCTTTTCAGAGAAACACCTAACCCAGTCTTGACTTTAGGATAAGTAAATCGATTCTGCCTGGAGTAGACACTGAACTGATCCACCTTGGGATTTCTTGTCCTTTGGGGGGAGAAAATGGGGGTATGGGGAAGAGGGATGCTAAAGGCTGACCATGAGGGATTGGGAGGGGAGAGGGAGGGAGAGCAATAGGACACATGGGGATAAAAAGGAACTTTATTTTATAAATAAGTTAAAAAAATAAAAATATTGATATTTTTTATGTATTGGTGTGTTTCCCATGTGTATGCGTGCAAATGTACATGCTTGATGTGCAAAGAGGCCTAAAGAAGGCACTAGTTTCTCTGTCATTTGTGTTCTAAAAGGTTGTGAGCCACCAAGTAGGGATTGAACCCAGTTTCTCTAGAATAGCAACATATTCCTTAGCTATCCAATCATCCTTTTAGCTCTCTCATTATTAATTATTTAATATGTTTGACATTGTTCTTGTCTACAATACATTGTGATTGCATTGGTGCCCCATTACCCTTTCTCATCTTTTTTCTCAGTGTTACCACCCTCTGTTGTCTTCCCAAATAGTACGTCCTCCCAGCTTATTTTAAAAATCTCTCACTGAACTAGAAACTCACAATTTCATATATATTCACATGCACACACACACACACACACATACACACACACACACACACACACACACAGTGAGTTTTTACCGACTGGCCACAATGAAGTACCTGTCTCTATCTTGCCAGCAGTGGGATTACAGTATTTGCCAGTACATTCAACCTTTTAGATGGTTTCTGCACATATAAACTCACATTCTCTTGTTTGGGCAACAACACCTTTGTGACTAAGATGTCTTTCTATTGCCCCATTTTGATTTTAATTTCCTATTCTTTTTTTTTTTAAAGATTTATTTATTATGCATACAGTTTTTTACAGAAGAGGGCACCAGACCTCATCATAGATGGTTGTGAGCCACCATGTGGTTTTGCTGGGAATTGAACTCAGGTCCTCTGGAAGAACAGTCAGTGCTCTTAACCTCTGAGCCATCTCTCCAGCCCCTTAATTTCCTATTCTTAAAAGATTTTAATTCCCTTTGCTTCCTTAGATTCAAAAGAAATTTATTCTATCTTTTCGATATGTATGTTTTTAGTCTGCTGTCTGTGGACATTTTTCTCTACATGAGTGATATTACTCAAATAAGGTATGGAAACTAGTTGACATTTTCACATAATTGGTGAGTTCCTCAGGCAAGGAGACAAATATAACACATTCTCCGAAGATTTCTGCAAAATCTCCCTTGGTATTCATAGCTCCAGGGTATTGGGAAGGGCTCTGAGAAGCTTGTTAACCAGCAGCAAATCCCATCTAATTACTGCTGCAGGTAGTAGCTGGCTTTTGACAGGTTGAACCCTTTAGAATTTTGTGCTAGCTGGGCACATTGGAGAATGACATTCTACCTTGCCACCCCTCCTTCATTACTAATCTCTCTTAATAGGAGTAAACTGATTTCTTTAACAGTGCAGTGACAATTTGAACTGGAAAACCACGACTCTCAATGAAGCAAGATTGAAAATTTGAGATGGAATAGAGTAAATTGATATCAGACAGAACTAAACTTCTCTGCAGACATTCCGCAGGCAATCTGGTGGAGATGATATCTGGATTGATAATCGTAACTTCTCAGGGATGTTGAAGGTATGCCAAGTCAATAAAAAACTAGCCATGATAGCAATATGTCTGATGATTTATTTATTGGAAAGTTAAATCTGACCACTTTTTGTGTTCTTAATGAAATGACTAACTTTATATCGTATTTTTTCTTTTGACAGTCAATTAAATCAGCCTATAATTATGGTCAACATTATAATTTTCTATGTATCATGCCTTCTCTGTTTTTATGATTTGGTTATTTTATCTAGGCAAATTTACACCTCCAAATTCTAATATTTTAATCACAAATTTGTGTGTACTTGTTATTGTCGAATTATCAAGCATAGGATCTCTATTAAGTAACTATCTAAAATATAAATAGCTCCATTGGAAGCAGTTCATCATGGCAAAGTACACAGTGTTGATTCAAACTTCAAGAATCTGACACAAAGTCATTTATTTTAGGCACACTGAAGCATGGCACAATTTGTAGAAAACTTTTCTGGTGATAATTAGTGCAATCCTATGTGTACAATAAAACACATGTAAACATTTTTGAGGAGCAAAATACCTAAACAAAGGTTGGATGTGACTCTATTAAAACTCTTGGTAAAGTACATATGACATCATTCATAAAAATGAGTTCAATAGAATGACTGAGGAAACAACAACAAAAAACTTTTAGGGATGTGGGGGTGGGGGCATTCAGTGTCGTCTCTGGCCACACAGATAGCACAAATGTTACCACATGAGAATATACATCTGCACTTAGCCTTCTGGGTGGGTAAAAGATATACTATTTTTTCCCTTGAAAGATCAGTCTTGTGTGCTAACATTTCAGCTTCCTCTAGTACTTATCTATGAGCACATAGTTCTGTGTGCCTCCTACAGTGATTATCTTCAGCTTTAGCAAATAATTCCTTACATTGTAGTGTACAAACTCACAGTAAAAAATTAAAGCCAGAGCAAAGTGCTTCTAAACTCATTTTCTTATTGGTATTTCATGTTAGTTATTACTGAACACTCAACAGCAAATCAAAATGGCCTCTGTAGATTAAAATAAGAATAAAATATACCAATATAATTATCACACCATTTTAATATCAAGAATTATTTTTCAAGACATTGATGATATGTATCAAAAGTTTATTTCAAATCTATGTTGCTCTCAAAAAGGCAATCATCCTGGTAAAATGCTACTTAAATTAAATCATTTGCATGTAGACTACCATAAACTTAATACATAATCCTCATCTCCATCCATCATCACATTTCTGGGGTTCTGTTTATCTACTCAGCTTCATAGCACCCAAGCATGCTAGTTCTTTATAAGGGGCTGTTTACATTCATTTAGAGCTTTTCTTTTACTTTCTCTATCAGCTCCATTAAGTATACTTTGGAACATCCTAGCCAAGAAATCATGTGAAGGGAAAGGGGTATTAGACAGGTATCTATAGATACCGCACAATACAATACTGCTCTTCCACATTCAAACCTTTAAGTGATTTTTGTCAATCAAAATATAGAACAAGATACCTGCTTATATATACCTGTCTTACACTCTTAGACTGTAGGGTATACTTTCTCTTGTTCTTAGAACTCCAGAGATGTTCTACTAGCATGTTTACTTAGAGCATGACCAACTTCCTGCACTTAAAATGCACTAACACTGTCTTCTTATTCAGAACACATTTAATGTTTTCAGCTTCCTCAAGGAATGCAGTTTTGCAGCTCACTTCACTTTACTTAAACCTAATCAATATCCCATATTTAACTCAACAGCTAATTTATTTTGTGAAAGTTCTCTCTCAGATGACCACCAGATTAATTTATTTAATTCACTCTCTTGTTTCTTTGAGTATTTTAAACAATAAATAGCTCATATTATATAGTAGGTATATTTGAAATATTACATGGTACATTTTTCCTATCCACTGTTCGTATCAGATATGACAGAACTTTTCTAAAATCTCTACTAATATTTCTGCTATATTATTTACTAAAAGCTACCTGGGATTATGTAAATATTTACATAATCACTGGATCATTTTCTGCCTCACTTTGCAGGATCCACAGAGGAAGAACTGTTTTGACTCTCATTGTTTCCTGAGTGAGAACAGACTGCAGAAAGAATGGAAATCTCAAAAATATCTAAAAATAAAAGAATAAAGTAAAAACTGCGTACTTAAAGGAAACAATTTAAATTGTAAGTGACATTTCTCTCATAGGGTCAAAGATATATTTTAGTAATTTTAGTCACACAATTACAATTACATTAAAGATTTGGATTGCAGATACTAATTACTTGGAATTGCTCTAGATTCTTTGCAAACATATTTATTTAATTTCTTATCATGTTGGTTCATTTGTCATCTCACTTTAAATTCTGTTACTAAGGTTAGAGTAAAAACACTTTTAAAAAATAAGAGCTGGTTATTTAAAATGATTTTAGATTCTTTGTATCTAAATCCAGAGCCCTTGTAAGAAATAACTATGAATATGTATGCCTAGTTGTTCAATACTTATGTCATTTTTGAATATGATCTTTTGAAAGGGCAAGATACTGGAAACTTAATCTTCTCTAAATATGCAGAAATTTATTATCTGAAATGGGGACATGTATGTATTTGTGTTTTTCATCATGTGTGTGAAGGTCATATATGCACATATGGTTGGTAATACACACAGGTCTAACTCATGGCAATGGGCTACATACAATTGAGCATAACTAGAATTATGTATCAAAGCAGAAACATAACTTATTTAAAACACAGTGAGATGTTTTCCCTGTGATTTTGTAGTACAGCTGTATGGTTCTTGACCACGAACTTGAGAGATACCAATGACAAAAGGTTATATATACCTGAAAGGCCATGTTTTACAATGTTAATGACGGTATATATAGATCTTCTGAGAATGGCTTAATTTATAATCTGCAATATTTATTAAGTAAGGCATATATCAACAAATACATACAACATAAATACTAATCAGCCATGTTTGTAATGTTACCTAGTGAAGCCACTGGAAAAAATCAGTGAGGAAGTAGTTGAAAGCATTAGAAATAGAGTTGCTACATAGTAAGATTATACCATTCTTATAAATATATCTAAAGGAATTTCAGGCAGCTTTCTACAGAAATACTTGGTTATGCATGCTTTTGGGGGCATTATGCATGACAGCCAAGGTGTAGAATGACCCTACATGCCCACAAACAGACAAGTGAATGGAATTAAAAAATGTGGTACATTTCAGAATGGTGTCTTATTACATGGTAATGAATAAAAGCACAGCATTTGTAATGAAATAGATGGAAACTGGCGAATATACTACACAAAATAAACCTGACTCATGTGGACAAATACCACATTTTCTCTTGCAAGTGAAATACAAATTTTTCATACAAACACCAACAACATGAAAATATAAGGAGTGAATAGTTTGGTAAGGAACAGAATGAGCAAGAGAGGGTTGGTGAAGAAGAGAAACTTATGGAGAGTTAATATGGTCAAAATATATGATGAGCTTGAATAGGAGTGTCTTTATAGAGCTCAACATAGCATACACCTAATGTATGTTAATATAATTGCTTCTAAGGAATCATATTAAAACTCATAATGTATGAATGGGGTTATAATTTAGTTATAAATAATAAAAAGATGTTTAAAAGAAAAATGCTTTTAGGTATTACATGCTTATCCTTTCTCTAAATTTTACCTGTTCTATGATTTTTATAGAATCTTATTGGTGAGAAAATATTCCAAATCATAGTGTTTCTCCAACAAAGCTGTATAGCTTATATATATATTTACATATATATATAACCTATATGTACATGCTATTTAAAATTTATATATTATATAATTGTAGAAAGTATAGAGTTTGAGGAATATATATTACTTATATAATAAATGATTATATAACAAATAATATATTTTCAACTATATACATAATTTAAATATATCTAAATGTATATAAAATAAAAATATAGTTAAGAAACTATCCCATATATATGTATATATATATATATATATACCTATATATGCTTTTTTAAAGAAGAAGTCTCACCACCTGCTTGGTGAGGTTTATAAGACAATATCTGAACTCTCTAGTGTCAATAGAGCTTCTTTAATAACATTAATTCCCTTGAAGACCACAAGACTCAGAGAATGAATAATTAACAATAGATTTGCATTCTTAAATACTATTAAGTTTATAGTCCAAAAACAAGACAAGTGTGACATGGAAATTCTCTAGTCTTCTGTGGGTCTGCACTAGATCTTAGTCATGATGTGGAATGCTGTATTTCTCTTTGAGTGTACTTACAGGAATTATTTAAAGTCACAATAAATAATAGATTAAGAGTTCATCAGTGGGAATAATATCATTTTTTTCTGTGATTATTTACTGCAGCTTGGCTCCAGAAGTGTTTAAACATGTTGTATTATTAAAACTTGGACTCTCGCCAAGTGAGTAGTCTGAATAAATATTATCTCATGGTTATTTAATTATGAAGAGAGTATTTTTTAAAAAGTAGGATATCATAAGTGTTCTGATGAAATGAAGGACTAAGATAGTAAAAACCATATTTTCAGTAGATACATTAACTTTTGAAAATTTTTTCCAGTAGTCTATATTAAAAAGAAATCTGTTACATAACACAATACTCATACCTATGTCTACTGAATTCAGGTACCTTGTAGTTTTTCTGCAAGTAGTGCAGTTTCATGGACAATTTTGCCTCAGCAGTGCAAGAGACACTTAATTAGATACATCTAACAAATATGAGTTCTAATTTCTGAAGACTCCCAACAAATATGAGGCCACAAGTTAAGCATCCACACGGAAATAAATAAACACAAGCTCCTAAGAGATGACTGAGTCTCAGAAAATCCTTTTTCAGACAGAAATGCAGAGACCCTCTATAAAGCTCTCTTTGATTTCTAAAAGAATAAAGACAAACTTTCCTAATGTTGACTTTTACTAACAAATCATGCCGTTCAAACTACTGTTGATTCTTACTCAAAATTATTTGAGGATAAAGATAGATATATTAAAATTTGCACACACACAGTCAAAGTGTGAATCTTTTACCATATAAGATAACAATATTTGGACCTGATGTGGCGGGAGGGAGAAGGGACCTTGAATAAGGATATACAAGGATAGAAAGTGTGACTTCTTTGAAAAAAAAATAATTAGAAAAAAAAATAAGATAACAATATTTGGTTGAGATGCTTAGCATCATGCTTTTGTTTATAATTGTCTCCCTACTGATTTAGAAATCTGTTACCTATTCATACTTTAAAAAATGTTCAGCTTTCATCATCTGTGAATTGGTTAACAGGGGAATTAATTTTCTAAGTATAAAGAGGTTTGCTGTGTTATGTCTTTCTATATGCTGTGAATATATATTACTCTCATTGGCTGATAAACCTGAATTGGCCTATGGCAAGGAAGAATAGAGACAGGAGGAAAATTCAAGCAGAGATACAATAGAAGGAGGGTTGAATCAGGAAGATGCCAGGCAGCTGCCCAAAGTGTAACATGCCAGCAGAAGGATAATACCATGCAAGTGACAACACACTGATTAATAGAAATGGGTTAATTTAAAATGTAAGAGCTACCAAGTAATAAGGCTGAATCATCAAAAAAACCCTTTAAGTCAATTATTTGGGAAGTGGCTGCCAGAATTTTTTTGTTAAGCACAGTCGAGTTAATAGAAAAATGATCTAATTCATTGGGAAAAACTTCTACATTTAGTAAAGCAGTAAAGATACTATGGATTTAAGGGAGAGTGAAATTAACAGTGCAACTTTCATTACAGAATATCACCAGTGCAAACTAGGCAGGAAGTGATGACCTACATGCAAGTATACCAACACTGGCAATCTTAGGCTCCTGCCACAAATTATCTATTATACAACCATCTAAATCATCTTTATATGTACCTAAGTGTGAATACTCCACTGGAGGATTAAATTCATTGGTTCTGTGCTCAGCTGACTAATGATCCATAACTAACACATTTTTAGCAGACTTTCAAGTTTAGACTTGAGAGCTGTTTCCTTTTGAAAAAATCAGAGGTTCTGCCAGTCTGAAAATTGTTATTATATCACAAAACATGTATATTGTTTGCTTGTAGCACATGATGCATACACACACACATATACAATTTATCTTTAGAAGATACATGAGCAATATAAACCAAAATAAGTGTGTGGAGGAAGATAGTTTTGCCATACTTCACAGAGTAAATTCCCCACTTTGATTTCCAGGCTTGAACATTTATTAATATCAAGCTAATTGTAGCAGCATCTCTGTTGTTGTTGTTCTATAGATTAGTGTGAATCTGAATCATTGTTGCTTCTGGATTTGGTCAACAGTACACTGATGTGTTGGTGGGCTTATATACTCAGCACTCAGCATTCAGATAATCTTTTTTTAATCTATATAGCAAAATCACATATATAAAAGAACAAGATGAAATGTGCCATCATGGGATGCATAATTTCTATGGCTCTACATGCAATATTTCTAAGTACAGAAGGTAACATATTACCTTCTGAAGAGGATGTAGTGAGTGCTGTAGAAATCAATATAATGATCAGAGAATTTAACAAAAGAGATGCTACATCACCAGTAATGAAATGAATATAGCATTCTTGATAAGATATGTATTCATCCAGAGAAGGTGGAATTCAGTATAAAAACAGAAAGAGATCATTGTGGTGACATGCAAGTGGCAGCAGGCAGCCAGATCTTCCTAAATTTGTTTAAAAAGATTTTTTGTATCTACAAATAATATGTTGTATATGAGAAAGACCCACCATTTGGCTTTATTTTGTGCTATTTTGCAGTTTTAGCTTACTGATTGGTTGTCAGTGGCAAATGATATTATATGCTGTAAAAAATTGACTGTGTGATAAAATGTACATATTTGTCCAAGAAATTGAGTAGTGAAACATTGTACTGCTGAATAGCCCAATGATAAATCTAATATATCATGATTCTCCTTCCATGATATATTGGAATCTTATCTCAAGTATTGTGAATTATATTGATTTCAAGTATTACTGCATGTTTACATTTTTTCTGAGTATTTTTCTATTTTAAGTATTAATATATTTTTAAAGGTTACAATATATTTTTAATCTTATATAAATATATCCATTATATATATAACAGATGATACTGTATACATATATAATAGAAACTCAATATACAGTTGACTGAATGCTTCTGCAGTGCAATGAGCGATATATAAGATGAGTTCCTTGCTGAGTTTACATTTCATATATACATCACACTATATTGTTTGTATGTATGTGTATTTATCTCAGTTTAAATATACATGTTTTAAGTCAATGCAGCAAATAATCTTTAAATGTTCATTTACTTTAAATGTGAAATTAATTAGTAGATATTTGCTAGTACTAACTTCATTATGTGCAAAAAATTTTGATAAGCATTAAAATAATAACTAAGATAAAAGCTAGCATGCTGAAAGAACTAAATGGAATTACTTGCAACTGCCTTCATTCCAATTTGAATTATTTATGAATGTTAAAGTTCTCTAGTTCTCATTTTGTTAAAATGATCCATATCATATTTTAATGATTATGGTATAAGGTATTATTTCCAATACTTCTGAAACTAGAAAGCAAAACTATTAAATCCAGGAAGGTAAAAGATTGATGTTATGACAGATGAAGGGATGACAGAAGGAAGACCAGAGGAATACTTATATCACTTTCTGCTAAGTTTATATAAATAGGAATTAAAACCATTTCTCTCTCTAGGCATGCTCTAGGACTATGAGAGATAAGAGTCAGCTACACTGAATTCAGCAGATGATTTATTTTTTTATAGATCTGTGTCCAGAAGATGAAATGAGTCATACACCTTCTACCATTCCACATCTATTCTCACTCTGACTTGTTTCTGAATGGGAGGAGCCCATGCCCTGGACCCTACTGCATTCAAGTGTTGTGAGTCACAGTGGAAGAAAAGAAACAACCTATACTGTGACCTGTATTTATATGGACATAAATAAAACTGGCATAAGTCACCTGTCCCCTTCACTCTAGGCCTTTGGTTATCAAAGGAGGTTTATTTTATTGTTTAGATATTTACCATCTTTGGGAGACATTTTTGGTCATCAGTGAGGTATTTTGTGGCATCTAGTATGATGTTAAATGTCTTCTAATGTTCTTACCCAAGATAGACAAGGAATGTGACAATTCTTTGTCTTTCTTCTTATTTAATCAATTTAACATAGAGAAATGTTAGATTCTTTCAGCTTGTATTAATTTTTAGTTTGGAATTACAATGTGATTAAGAAATTATACTCATAAAACAATGGATATACTGTTTAAGAATTTAGTCTCAGTGGTTAAAAACACCTCCTGCTGGAAAGAACTTACGTTCCGGTAAGTCACTCATATCCAGTGACTTGCAAACCCCATAACTTCACCTTTGATGGATGCAAAGAGCTCTTTTGTATCCACAGACAAATCAAATAATATGTTAATACCTACACATAAACGTGAATTAGTAAATATATTTTGAAAATATGTTTTATCAATATGTTTTTTTAAACCCTACAACTTGGAGGTTGAATTTCAAGCAAGCTTTTCACTGCTTTTTACCTACTTGTGCCTAAGTCTTACTAGCTTTGAAATGTCTGTGGTTTGTTGTTAGGATTTTTGTCCTTTACTGTTTATAATCAATGAAAATGGGTTAAAATAGAATTATTTTTTGTAGACCAACACCTGGATGAAGAACAACTAAAAGTGAAATAAAAACTCTTGTTTCAGATCTCAAACTGTTCAGTGGCTGTGTTTTGCAGCTTGGACATGCTTTGCTTTTTGCTTTTTCGTTTAAAGTCCACTAATGAGTGAGTACATTCCAGCTTGGGATCTGAAACACCTTGGACTGGCACCTTGGAGCCTGTTCCCTCCAGAGGAACACCTGACCCAGACTTGATGATGGGGTGAGGAAAGTTGATCTGCCTGAGTGGATGCTGAACTAAGTCACATTGAGACTTTAGGAACTCCTAGCCTTGCTGAGGAGGAGATAAAGTGATGGGGAGAAGAGAGTATCACTGGGATGGGTGGGAGGGGGAAAGAGTGTATACATGGATAAAAAATATGACTGTATTCATAATAAAAAAGAAAAAAATCTCTTCTGGACATTATTGGAAAGCTAATGAAGAAATCATGGAAGAAAGGCCACATTTCCCAAAGGAAAGAATTCACTCAGGTATCCAGAAATTCCCAGGAGGCAGTCACTGAATTAAATATTGAATGACACAGATGAAGCAATTATGCATATAAGCCCACAGAAATGCTTTCACAGCATGATGAAAAAGTGGAGTTTGAAGCTCTTAATATGCAAGACTTGAAAAGCAAAGACATTCTTAAAAGATTTGAAATAAATCAGAGCTTATGAGCCTGCTGTTCATGCTGTGTACCAAAATTATGATACAAGGTAGTAGATCTTGAAAACTTATAGAAATGGTTGAAATCCTAAGCAGGTTCATAGCAAAGAAGTCAATTTAATGACCTACCAAGTAAAATGGCCATGGTAAGCTCAATATTCCTTAAATATTTAATATTCCTAGATATTGCCATGCATTCTATCAGTAAGAACAAGTTAAAACTGAACTGACCTTCCTATTACTATAACCCTAGGTCATAGCAGACTCTGAGAACCTTGCAAGGAGGATGTGTGAGATAAGTGGCAGAATCGATAGCTAAGTAGAGCATAGGCAAGTGGGGAGTGTAGCTGCCCAGGAATGAGAGGACTTGACAAAAAGAAGATAGACAATATTATGAAGACAAAAAGACACTGCGCCAAGGACATGTCACCTGTATCCCAGATGAGGTGTGATAAATAAAAAACGCTGAGAAACCATTGTTATAGATCAGAGTTTCTGTGTCTGGCAAAGATATGGAAGCTAAGTACAGGAGGACTGGAGGACAGGCTAAATAAAGAGTGAAACATCATCCGGAATTCTCAATAACAGAGCAGGACTAATAAAATGGAAAGAGAAATGACAAAAGAATCCTATGTGCTGCTACAATTGGTAAAAAAAAAAAATGGTCTGAATTCTTAGTTCTCTTATGTGCCTGTATGAAGGAAAATATATGTGTACCTGAGAAACACACATGTTTAAATATATAGGCGTCTTGGTTGATTTGAAGAAATAAAGTAATAATTAGATCAAAATGGTAGACAAAGAATTTGAAGTGTGTTATGATATAATAAAGCTAAAGAGAGAGGGGTAATTACAAAACAAGATAAAAGTATCCATTCAGCAAATATATGAAACTTCAAAGCTTAATATAAGTAATTAGAGTATTAGATTATAATTCATTTGGTTAAAAAAGGAACCATGCCATTCACATTGAAAAAAAAATAAATGTTTTATTGGGGAATTTTATTTGTCAGGTAACAACATAAAAAGAACCATAGAATAAGATACTCACACTCTGAGAACTATTATAGAATAAAAACAGTGCATTAAAAAGAGTAAAAGTAAAAATGTAATATAATATCATTATTCTGGATCAAACAAGGAGTGCTATATTAATGCAATAGTTAAAAGAAATTTAAATATGTTGACAAACCATCATGGTATGCTAGCTGAGAAATTCTAATGAGAAGAACATAAATGAACATGTAGAATGTAGCTGTTAATAACGTGACATAAACTGAATGTGCAATACTCTAATTGAGATTAGTCTTTAAGATGAAATAAGATTCTATAAGCAAGGCATGAAATATATAATCATTCAAATTGATATTTAAAGAGAAATGAAAATAAGTAAAAACCATTAATTTATTAAAGAAACTTTTTTCAATAAAAACACAGTGAGCAACTGTAAATTATATGATAATAGTAAATGTATACATGCTTTCTGATTTGGGTGCTTGCATTTTGGTCATGCAGAGATGTGTACTTACTGTAAAAACACATACCTGAACGTCTGGTGATATCGGAATGTCAGGATAGCATTATTTGTTCTAACATTCTTGAGAAATTGATTGATCTGAGCATTTTTTTGTCAGTTTACTGAAAGTTTGAAATTGTATCAGAACAAACAAATAAGTAAAACAAAATACAAGTGTAAGTTGAAGAATTTTTTGTTCAAATGTACTATACAAAAGGAAGTTCAAAACAAAAAGTAACAAATATTCAATGGGTAGATTTAATAGTACAGCAGATATAATAGCAGAAATGATCACTATGTACACTGCAGTAGAATGTGTATTGACTAAAATACAGTAGACAATGCTGGAGAAAATGTAGAAACCAAATAAATGAAGCATGATAAAGAAGTGAGGACAAGCATGATGAATTAGAGAGGACATTCTTCTTGTTTATCATTATGTTGTATCCTGCTCTTCCAAAGAGAAAAGAAAGATAGCTAACTTGCAAGAAGAATGTTTGAGCAGAGAGGGGAAATGTAGAAAATATGTATATTTTGTAATGATAAAAATGTCAGTTGGTGATATGAGGCTGAAAAATGACTCAAAAGTGTAAGTAAGTTTCCTGTTTAAGCATAAGCTCCCAAATTCAGATCCCAAAACCCATAAAAAACAACAACATATGGCTGTGGCCATGTGCACTTATAAACCTTCTGACCTCAGTTGACAACATGGGTCCAGGTATTTAGAGAGTTCCAAATTGTCTTGGGAATAAAATGGAGAGTAATGGATCAGGATACCAAAATTTCTCCTTTGCACTGAATGGATGTTCATGGATGAACTGGCATGCCTATAAATATTATGCAATACACACATATGCATGCAATAACTCACAAAAAGAACAATCAACTGATGTTGAGACAAGTTAAACTTTTAGCCTAATTAACGTTGTAGCTGTAAAATGTAATATGTAAATATCAAAAGAAGAAAAAATTATAATCTGCAGTACATTCAGGAATGATAAGCAATACCACTCATTCAAAAGCATAGTAACAATCAGTAAATATAAAGAAAAAATAGATAAGTAGAACAATTATAAAAATACCTTCTAAAATTACACAAACTAAAGAACATATTCCATTTATTACATAGCCCCAAGACATCATACCTGGCATAGTTCCTGTAAGCATGTAAACTCTTTTCTGCCAGGATCCCTCATACCCTAGTGGAAACATGTATACTATTCATTCACACATGCACACACAACATAGTCACACACATATATGCTTTATGTGAAGAACATTGATTTTAGACATGAAATAAACTAAGAAAAAGGAAAACCTGTAAATATAGTTACTAATAAAATATTAGGATAAAATACTTTATGCAAATAAGGAACATGTCAGGTGTTGGAATCTTATCAATATAGACAGGTTTATGTCAAACAATTTCAGCAAATAGAGGCAATGTTTAATGAGTTCTTCATAGATTGATGAAAAAAAGTTTTTGAGTATATGCAAAATTACAAGACAACAAGTTAAACTCAGAGGAAGATTTTTGACAACATTTGTTTCTACACTCTCATACCTTAGCTAAGAACATTAAGGTATTAATTTTATGTTATTCAAAGTAAATAGTCTTAAAGTAATCACTGTATATTGTCACTTGACAATATTCTTGACATTTAAGATATACCTTATGTTTTTTGTTTGTTATAGTTTAACCTTGTTTATGTTTTTGCCTTTCCCTATCATACACATTACCTTATAATTATTTCTATTGTATACAGACTTATATTTAGTTTTAAAACTTTCTTAGTTAAACAAAAGGGAGAGATGTAGTGGGATTCAGGCATTATTTAGGGAAGCTTAGAGGCATAGCTTTGGCTTATTAGAATCCTGAATGGGGCATGGCCAGACCTCATTGAAACCCTGGGCTTGCTGACCTTCCTTCCTGCTTTGTTCCTTCATCATTGGGGATCAGATCAAACAATCTATTGTGGAACATTTCCACTCTCCAAGAACTGTCTTAAAGTTCAATTTGTATCAGTGAGTGTTTATATAATCCCTTAATAAATATTAATTTTTATATGACATATTACAAATAAATAATTCTATAATAAGCAAGATGTAATGAAACACAAGTAAAACCAGGAGCCACATGGCAAGACATAGATGAGTAAAAATGAGTTAAGTTGAAAGATCTAGCAAGTAATGAGCCTGAGCCCTAAGCTAAACAGTTTGCAATTAATATAAGCCTTTGTGTGATTATTGGGACTAAGCAGCATCAAGTGGTCTGGACCCCAAGGCTAGGCTGAGCTGGGTGAGACAGAAACTTCTGACAACACTAAATCATTGCTTTATATAACAGTTTACATAAAATCAGGATTGAAACTCTCCATTGTTTTCATGTAATACTTATATAGTACAAGTTATGTAGCTCATATAACACAAGGATACCAATTTAAATTATAATTTTTAGAATCAAGTCATGCAATATTTTTACATTGGTATTTTAATCATTCCAGATTGACTTTTTTATTGTTTTTTTGTTTTGTTTTGTTTTGTTTTGTTTTTGTTTTTCGCCTGACTGTTGGTCTCTTTAAGAGGCTATGTTGTGTAGATAGATCTTCCTAGGAATGGAAACTAGAATAGATAATAATGGATGGATAACAGAGCTGTAATGGGAGGATCAATTAGGGAAGGGGAGGCAAGAGGAGGACAAGGGAGAGAAAATAAAGAAAGACAGCTAAAACTGTGGGCCATTTGAAAGGTAGTATGAAAAACAAATAAATAGAAACTCTTTAAAAATAAACAATGGAGGAGATAAAACTCCAACTGAACATCTTTCATGACTAAAAAATGCTTCTAGTACCAGGTATGTTTTCCATCTAATAGACCTGTTGGCCAGAGCTGTTCTCTGAGAAACTGCAAACAACCCACGCTGTATCAAGGCTATAGACTGCTCTCCACAAACTAAGCACAAGGCCCTATTGCTGAAGATAACACCTTCACAACTCAATGAACACAAATGATTTGAGCTGGTGCCTATCTAGAGCTTTCACAACCACTGACTGGTGTTCGTTGTATCTAAACACACTCCACATGCTACCAAAAAAAGAAATGTAAACACCAAGTGAGCTACAAACCCTTTGATCTAAAAATGTGTCTTGCCAGGAAGATTTGCTAATGCAATGGTGATCCAAAGCTTATGGGAGTAACCAACTAATATATGATTGACTTAAGGCATATTCCAAGAAATAGAAACCACACAAACCTGATTTGATGACCAAAAACTTGAGACTATATAAAGTAAAAGCTTAGGAAAACATCAAATACTGATACTATTCTACTGATATAAAGTAGCAACAAAATGACTCCTAATGACATTCTGCTACACTCATGAATCAATTGCTTGCTCAGTTGTCATCAGAGAAGCTTCCTTATGTAGTAGATGGTTTTAACAGCTTTTACAATAACGTGTATATATTCTTCCTGAAGAATGTCCTCAGTATAATTAATGTGATGAAAAATGAAATCACATGAAAAAAGTGATGCTGACAAAAAGAAACAGTGGAAAGGGGTACAACATTATAATGAGTATTTCTTTGTGTCATCACCAAGCTCCCAAATAAAAACAAAGAGGCTACTTCCTGCCTTGATATTGGACATTCAGCATTTTATTAAAATAATCACAGCAATACATCTTCACACAGTGTACAAATATCCCAAAGCACAGCACCCCATTGTTGTGGTGTGAATTCCAAAACAACCCTAAATATCCTGGAAACAAATTCCAAGTTGGACATATTCAAATATTTACATTCACATTATTTGTTCTGATAAAATATCTAGCTAATCATTAGGAAAATAATAAATCTGTTATAAGACATATAGATAAATATAGTGAAAACTATGGGTCTTAAAAGTTGAAGATTTCTCTTTAGGAAAATATATAAATTTCCAAAACATATTTATGAATGAAGCAATTCAGACACATAGCTACAAATAAGAAATTAGTTGACAGAAAACTTGGAAAATTTTTCTGTGCATAGGGGACAACAAACTTGAAGAGGTCAACAAGTTTCTTCATGGGAGATGCCTAATGCTATTTTCTAACATTGAAAATCATTTAAGTATACTTGATTGGTTGAATTATCCATTTACGTATGGTATATGCATTTATGTCTTATGATTTAAAGCTAAATTCTGTCTATTGATTAAATTCAACTTGGTAACAGGAAACATACAGTTCATTCAATACATTGGTTATCATTCCTATTACTATATGTCTTTGAATTAAACATGTTAAGCACAGTCAGGAGCCATGCCTTGATAGGTAAATGGATTTAAATACTTATAGAATATGAATAAAGATGTTTCCATTTTATAATTATTAGTAAAAAAAAAATGCTTTTTGGAAAGTCCAAATAGGATTTCAGTCTTGTGGAATTTCCTTTGCAAAAGATATTCAGTACCAATTTTTATTGTCTGTTTTCCTTATGAAATGATACATTGCTTCACCTACACAATCAAGGAGGATGACTTGATGAAAAAAGAAACTGAACTTATTTTGATGATTCAGTGCATTTATGGTGTTGCTTTGGATTTTTCAAGTACAGTTTCCTAATATTTGATTGCTAGTGCTGAAGATCTTTTCACGAAGAAATATCACAATTACATGACTTCTTCAATTTTTACAAGAAAATGCTCAATAAAATTAAAATTGCTTCAAAAAGTGAGATGGTTCAAACAAAATGTAGACATGATTTTTAAGAAATGTATTCTTTTGGTACATCTATTTGGATAAGATATTATTTCTGATTGTGTTTGAAATTCTAATAGATTCAGACAGGGTGGCATGCATTTAACTTGTTTGGGGAGACCATATAGGTGCAACTTAATATACTATCTCCCACTAAGAAAAAATATTGGATGCCTTAAAATAAAACTGGAATTTAATATTTTTAAACCTGATGAAATTATAAAGTTTACTATTTGATCATATAGTCTGCATTTTATGTTTGTTCACAAAACTATTTACATAAAATTTTAAAAGAAAATCTTAAGATGTTAATAAATAATTCCAAATATTAAGATCTCTTGTGAAAAGATATTATATTTCCAAAGCTCTGCTCAATTCATTGTTAGAGGGATCTCCTGCTCAAGATTGTAGTCTACTATATCCAGACAGCTCTGAGCCTGGCAGAACATGGAGGATGCATTTTCCCAAGAAAGGCTTCCTGGTCACTGCCTGACCTTATTTAAAAGCTATCCCTGACCTTGGATTCCTGACTTAAGTGTGACCTTTGACAAAGCTCCCTGAAAATACTCCCCTTCCCATTGCTGTCTATATGAACATTACTATTGTGTTCCACCTGTATGGTAAGGTAGGGCACACAAATGCAAATTAGTTGATACTCCAGTGCTATCCCCATTCATTCTCTCTGTCTCTCTCTCTGTCTCTGTCTCTCTCTCTCTGTCTCTCTGTCTCTCTGTCTCTCTCTCTCTCTCTCTCTCTCTATATATATATATATATATATATATATATGTTTACTCTGAAATAAAGAAGAGCTGTCTCACTGAGTCACATCCTGGAAGGCTATGTCTGTCATACTCACAGGCTGTACAAAGCCCTGCATGCTTTCTCTGCTCCCCTTGTCTTCACAGACTGGTGGCCAACAGGCCATGAGAAAAAGGGAGACACTACAATTCTACATTTAAATAAAGTACCTGTCAAACTACAAATTTTGTGCATGTGATAAAGTAAACTTGAAAAGTGTTTAGTGGTTTTCAAAACAAGAAATAAGGCAAATATTTAGCAAAAAAAGAGGCAAAGAGAAGGCACCAAAATCAGATACCTACTCATTTACACACTCAGGAATTCCACCAAAACACTTAAATAAAAGCCATAATACATATGCAGCACAAAGTTTTGAATAAAAAATAAAATAAAAGAAGAAAAATAAGGAGAAATAATTGCATGCTACTACCCAATGCATCAATCAGCAGTACTAACATAATTTCTAGTGATACTGATACATTTGTTAAAAGAATAGAGATTATACTTTACATATAACTTAAATAACATTCATTATATATTGTATTCATATTTAGTTTTATTACTTCATCCATTTTAATGAACAAACATTATCTTGAATACAACGTACACTATTGTAGCAGCCTATATTTATATATTAATTATATTTATTTAAGTGTATTAAGTACTACTATAAATTAAACCATTTCCAACATTCAAAATTATGGAATATGGTTTTATGAAAGATTATCTAAAATTAAGCTATTGAATTAAGTGTATATAAATTTTAATTAGTTTAACTATTTAATTAGTTTAACTTCAGTAAAGTTTTTAGGCATTTATTTAACATACCATCCTTGGGAATATGATAGAATATTGAATTCTATATATCTTTGTCTACTAGGTTTTCAGTTGTGTATGAGACACTAACTCTGATCTTTTCTACAAATACTCTCAGCCCTGCTTATCCTCAAATAATCACATACAGACATATTATTCTTACACTGACCTAGGGCCCAAGCATATGATTTGCTAATTCCTTCATCTGAACTCAACTCATCTTGTTCAGTGGTACCTTTTCTCAGAGCAACATTTGAGCTTTTTTTCCTCTGTGTCTGATGCTGTTTGATCATCATGTCACCATTGCATCTCTGTGGTGTCTGTCTGGTGGTTCTGTGCTTGGCATCTTTTTTCACTGGCAATTCTGTTGCATCTGTCTGGTAGCTCTTCCTGGTGTCTGTCTCTGTTCTTCCTGTACTCAGAGTTTTCTTAGACTGGTAGCCCTGCCCACACTTCCTGTTTGCCTTTGGCTAATCAGCTTTTTATTAAACTCACAGGCGGGACAATTATTTAAAACATTACATGTAATCTTACTACACACTGTCATATGAGATATATGAGATATGTATTAAATAAATGCCCTGAATTCATAAAAAGTACATTATTGAGAATGTTTTACACATATAGTATTTGACTCTACCAAAAGTCTCAAGCAGGGTCTGACCACTAGACACAGTATACAGTCATTCATTGTCAGTAGTTGACACTAGATCTAGAGGAATTTTGGGAAGTTATTGCCATTTAGTGCTTAGACATAAAAATGCCAAGTATTATTTGGGATATGTGAGAGTCAAGTAATTGATTTATTAATTAACTAAACAAAACAGTTTTGACTACTTAACTTGTACAGTCACTTATGAAGAAATAAAGAGTTTCAGTTAACATTTATACATAATCATGGTAAGGAAGGTAAAAAATTGAAACAATGACTGCCTATAAATCCGAACAGGGTTTAATATGCCTTTTCTATATGTCTGCTTCTACAACTGTATTTCACTAGAATGTATCTATATTTCTTTTAGAATGACTAATGTTTACTTATGTAATACATGTTTCTTCTAGCTCTGATACTGGGAAAGACTTAGCATTTGCATAAACAGATGATTTTGCTTATCATAACAAGTAACCACCTTAGCTTACCAAGAGGGTTCTTGAAACATGAAGACAACTTACTGATAATTAGTATTTCTTTTAGTTCATAAAAGATGGTAGCCTATAGCAATGTTCAAAGCATGCACATCTATCTAAACATACTTCTAAAATATATAATATTAAATTGTATAAGAATGGTAGTGAACAGAAATCCTATCTGCTTGTAGTATTAAATGCTCAATAAAGGCTTCATTCTGCCAGAAGATATAAGATGTATTTGAAATAAAACAGTCATAGACATCTAGTGATAAATATCAATTATTATCATACTGTCAGTAGGTATACCATTTTTAATTAGCAGGATAAATTCCTATTTATAAACACTTTGAAATCCTAAGTAAATAACACCTAATTGTTACCAAACATTTTTTTATATAAATTAAAAGACTGTCAAAATAGCTGGAGTGCTGGCTCATGTTTAAGAGTACCTAGGTTCTATTCCCAGCACCCACAAGATAGTTCACAGTTTTCTGAAACTCCAGTTCCAGGGCTTCCAATGCCTTCTGCTGATATTTTGGTACTGTATGAAGATTATATACATATACATATACATGTATATGAAAAAATTAGTAAAACCACATAAAAGAAAATAATTCTTCTTCACAAAATAACTGTCATAGTATTATTTTTTATAATTAATGAATGTGGTTTCTGTGAATGAGTCATTGGTAAACATAAGATTTTGATGCTAATTTCTGGATTTAGGACTTCTCCTTGATGAATTTATCATCATGATATTCTACTGTGAGACTTTCTAAACTTGATTCTTGAATTTATTTCTATGCCTTCATTTACTTTCTTTCTTTTTTAAAAATATATTTGACATTTTTTAATTTAAAAGGTTTTTTTTTACTATATTATCAACAACAGTTTCCCTTTCCTCCTCTCCTCTCACTCACCCCTCAGCTTTCCCTCACCCCACCATCCATTCTTGGAAGAGGAGATGGCCTCCCATGGGAATTCAACAAAGCCTGAGATATTTGGTTGAGCAGGACCAAGCCTTTCTCCCCTGTATCAAACCTGAACAAGATATCTCTCTTTAGGGAATAGGTTCAAAAATGCCATGCCAATTCATACATTAGGGACAAATTTCCATTCCACTTCCAGAGGCCCTACCAACTTCTCAAATCACACAAATATCATTTATATTCAGAGGGCCTATCCTAGATCAGTCCCATGCAGGTTTCCCAGCTGTTTATATAGAGTCAGTGAGCTCAATACAGCTATAGTCAGCTGTCTCTGTTAGTTTCCCCATCGTGCACTTATAATTCCTCCCCCCTCTCTCTTTGACTGGACTCCAGGACCTTGGCCTAGAGCTTAGCTGTCAATCTTCAATTCTGTTTCCATCAGTTTCTGATGAAGGTTATTTGGTAACAATTAAGGTGATCATCAATTTGAATACATGGAAGGTCAATTCAGGCACCTTCTCTTATTATTTCTTGAAGTTTTAGCTGGAATCATCCCTGTGGATTCCTGGGAGTCTCCTTAGCACCAGATTACTCTCTACCTCGCAAATGGTTTCCTCTGTCAAGATATCTATTTATTTGTGTTTCCTTTCCATTTCTTCCTCAACTCTACCATCCTGTACCTTTATGCTCTCTTCCCACCTACACTTACTCCTCTCATTTGCTCCCAATTTACTAAGAGAACTTATCTATTTCCACTTCACACACTTCAACTTATATTTTCTGAAAAATGCAAAAACCAAAATAGTAAACCCTGAATTAGGACTCCAAGATGCTGTCATAATTCTTTTGCTGCTGACTAAAAGGCACTGATAAAGTCCCCTTGGTAATTGTGGTTTCAGTCTTATCATATGAAACACATATATGGGGAATTATGTGCTTTTCAGCTCTTTCCTAACTGTGAATTGTATGCTGCTATGCTTTTGTGGATGAGGTAATTCTCAGGTGTGACACAGAATGCAAACAAAATATCTGTATTCATAATGAAGTCCAAACCTCTAGTAGTTGTTATTGTTCACTTCTGATCAATGATTACAATTATAAATACTGAAGGCAATGAGGTTTAATTCTCTATTCATAATAATTCCACATATTTTCACACAAGGTAAACTATTTGATTAAGGCACAAACTTCTAAACAGAAATTTCTGGACAGCTACTGTGTCTGACAGAACTAATCACCTGATTAGAAGTGATATGGAGATATTGGAATACTGCAGGTCCAGAGCCCAATTACCTTATTTCAGGCTAGTTTTAGCTGCTCAGATAGCCATCCCTTGACCACCTTTGTGTTGGAATATATATCCCATGACAAAACAATAGAAGTTATTGACAGATTACCAATTTCCAGCTACCTAAACATTAAGAACACACACCAGCTAGCACTAAGACATATATGACAGAATCCCCCATCTTGTAACTACTTTACATCTCCATCATTATATTTTAAATTAGCTGGATATATCTTTCTTTGTTTTGTTGCTGTAAAAGTACTCAAAACTGTTTCCATATGAGAACATGGAACCTTTGATTAAGTTAGCTCCATGTCTCCTAGAACATTGTTGCTAAAAATTTAGCTTCAAAATGAACTCATTCCCTCTGAGCATCATGCTGCTTCCCACAGCAATTTTGACCCTTACAAATTAAAAATTCATACCTCAAGCTGTGTAACTGACAATGTTCTGTAGGTGGAAACAAAAGTAACCTTGTATGAATGTGATCATAGAAACAAGCATTTAAGTCACAGCTACCAAATAATATAGGAGATGTGAAAATAATTAAATAAATTCAGCAAAAATAGAAAGAAAGAAAGAAAGAGAGAGAGAGAAAAGAAAAGAAAAAAAGAAAAGAAAAAAGAAAAAAAAAGAAAGGAAAAGAAAGAAAGAGACAGTGGAGTCTTGGCAGATAATATAAACATAGTATAGGGAGGTTATGTAAAGCAAGCAGTAATTAGAAGTCTAGATATCATGGCTTCTTTATTCAAGGCTTATTATTAGAGATCACATGTTGTAGTACGTTTTTCCCGGCCCGTTTTTGGGTCCAGGAGGTTTTTGACCTGGCGCACTTGGTGGCGATTGGAACCTGGTTCACATGCCGTGGCTTTTGACCCCCAATAAAATGAATCACATGCTTATATCCTTTACACTGTTTGGTTCATATCTTAAGCACATTACTAGCTAGCTCTTTCATCTTAATTCAACCCATTTCTATTAATCTGCCCACCACGTGGCTCAGCCCGTGGCTAGCCGGTACCTCTTACATGTCTGTCCCTCTTGGGGGTCGGATGGAGACTGACCTAACTCCACCCTTTTCCTACCTGCATGCACTCTGATTCTCCACCCACTTCTATGGTGCTCTACATAGGCCAACACAGTTCTTTATTTACATCATACAGAACATTCCACCACAATCACACCCTCAAATAGAGACCTCAGAGAAATGGATGCCTAAAAGTGATGGCGGTATTGAATCCTAAAAATATTATCTGGCATGCATTATATACTGAAGTTTAATTTATAAATTAGACAAGTAAGTGATTATAGTTAACAACAAAATAAAATAATCATGACTACATATATTAACAAAAGTATGACAATCTCTTGAAGGGCTGATTGTACTGCACTTTTCCTTTTAACTTGTGACGATATATGCTGATAAAAGCCTAGATGACGTGATGTGAGTAGTGTAGAGGTTGTAAAGTAACCTAGGCTACTAATGACCTGTGGTGTTACAAGTAAAAGGGAATTTGGATAATTAGGGATTAGCAAAGCATGAGAAATAATCATACAACTAGTATATAGCAGTACACAAGTCACAACTTGTCAATAATTGTCCAATTATTTGTAATTTCAGAGCATGGTAATTCATGGCTAACTAAAAATCCAGAAAGCAAAATTTTTAAAAGAGAAGAATTGCTATATATTGGTCAGAATTCAATGGCCTTTTTATCATAGGGTAAAACCAGAACCAATGCAAATGAGAAAGGTTCACCACATAAAATTTCTTTCTACTGTACATTTATAAACATTGTTTAAGGATGTCCTCAACTTTCATCATAGAAGGTCCTTCTCATAGAAGACAGAATACCATATAGAGATTCATAACTAGACAAAGTATTGAGAATAAGTAAGTACTGCACACTGAGCCTAAATGACAAATATATATCACCCTCACAAGGCTCAGAAAACACTACAGAGTAGCAGAAGAAGAAATGCAAGTGTCCAGGGCTAGTAACGATTGCAGTGAATTGGTGTCTTCTAGACATAATATAGCCATTGTACTCATGAACTGAGAATAGTAAAATTTAACCTTACTGGTCCAATCTATACAAGATCAAGATGTGATAAGGATGAAGGAGAGGTATATCATGTTCTATCTCTAATTGAGTAGTTATTGATAACTGATGTCTCCTGAGGAGGGATGTCATTATTCCTTGTGTATGTGCCAGCTGATAGATTATCAATGTGCAAGAAGGCAGCACCAACTATAATCAGTGAGTTATAAAAAGATAAAATCAGAGACAAGGACACAAAGATGAGAGAGGCACATGCTATGAGGTATGTAAGAGTTGAAGACTTGGGATATATATAATCAAGTTATATCATATATATAAATGATTGTCAAAGCGCACATTAAAATATTGTAGAAATAAATAAGGAAAATAGAAAACTGAATACATAAGCTAGACCCCATGGAAACAATAATGAGCATAATCACAGGAATCAAATAAAGGACATCTTATTAACTATTAATGGATAGAAATATCTCTAGGTTGTTAGTATAATAATAAATAGGAGACATATAATTTTGTAGAGGAGAAGTTGTGAGTAACTGAAATACATATTGAAGTAAAGATCAAAAAGGATAGTAGAAATTTTACACAATCATTCATTATTCTTTTTAGGTTGAAGATTCATGTATACATTCATGGTTCTAAAATTATGTCAAAAATATTTTTAATGCAGAGTTCCTTAAAAGTTATTACTAAGACTAGAGTCAGGATTCATATGGGATCTTGTCATTTCTCATGATTACCTATTAGAACTAATTAGTAACATAACACTCTAAACATCATAGGCACTTCACTTCTTGGATGTAATACAAGAGAAATTAGGGAACACAATGCAATAGATTGTTCATTGCTGGATAGCTGTCACAATGTGAAAAGAAAAAATACAGTCTTTTGGTAGTAATGGTATCTAAAGTATAACACAACTGTGAACATCATGGACTATAATACCAACATTCAATGCAAGCTGGTATAACAGTGGCATGATTATTGATATAATAGTGGAATAACTGTTACAGGGGTAACCAAACACTTCATTAGTGTGTTTGAGATTACTCTGCAAGAGGAAATCCATGTCTAATAATGTAAACATAGTCTAAAATCTATGACAGTCAATGTCTCAGGCCCTGGGAGGAAACTAAAGATGATTGTTGAGGTTCAAGATACCTCATCAATATCAATGTCTAGATGTACAGACAAAGCCTACTCTCAGCCTTATAAAACTCTCAACTTTCAGAAAATTGGCATGAGTACAAAAGAGACACGGATGCAAAATGTGAATAATAAAGGATGGCTGATGGCTCAGCCCCAGATGAGACATATGCATCAACCTCTTAAAGTTCAGAGACCATTGTAAAGAGCCAAAGAAATTGGGAGAAAGACTGTGATATACTGTAGCGGGAAATCAGGAACTATATATGTGAACGATCGCGTCATAGGACTGGAGACAAGCGGGGCATGGTTAACTGGAAAGGATTCCGGAAGTGGACCTTCAAGGGAGAGGACCAGGACAGGAAGCCGTCATTCTCTCGCAAGAGTTCCCAACCGGGTGCGCAGTTCGGCCCACTTGCACGGGAGTTCGGACGTATGGTGTGGGGATGAGGAATTTTCCTTAGAAAGGCTCTGGCACGCTGCAACCTCATCCTTTCATTTTCTCTTAAAACTGGCTCTGTTTTGTAAGTGATTTTCACAAAATAAACCCCATTTAAAACATATCTCTCGGCAGGTTTTTACCGCGATAATTGGCGCCTGAACTCAGGGCTAATTCCACAAACCCGCCAGGTCACCTGCCCACGGAGCCGGTCTGAAAGACTTTGGTTACCAGCCGCACACGAGCCTCCTGTGCACAACCAGGAACGAATCTGCATGAGGCAGACCTCCTGAGAGATGGACTGACCTGTTCTAGTGGAGCACGCCTGGTAGGATTTGTTGAAAGATCTGAGAAAGACCCTCCCAGCCGAATTGCCACCTCGTTTCCTGCACCATTGCTGCCGCTACTGATCACAACTGCGACATCTGCTGGCCGTAAGTTTTCATTACACCTGAGTATATTTTTTTCTTCCTTTTCTTTTCTACATATTTTTTTTCCTTTCTACAATGTCTTACCAGATAAATGTTCAGAATTTCTCTCACTTTGTCACAATGGTTATAGAGGATTATTTCCAGGATTACGCATTTGGAGGTTATCTCCACCCAGGAGTCCTTTTGCTTTTTTGTGTGATAATATATTTCATACTTACCTATTTTAAGGCATCTTAACATAGAAAGTATGAGGCCAAGATGTCTGGCATGGATGAACATATTGAGAAACTCCAGAAACTCATTGTTTCCATAGAAGAGAGGTCTACTTTTATCACAGAGGAATTTAGAGCTCATATTGCTGAAAATTTTAGGAAATTGGATGAAAAATTTAAAAATATGGATGAAAATTTTAGTATAATGGATGGAAACTCTAGGAAACTTGAACAGAAGGTAGTAGAATGGATAGATGTGGAGACAGGGAGGATTTCCCACTCTATGAAATTGTTGGAGAGATCATTTATAGAAGACTATAAAACACTGGAAAAGACAATTACCACTAGGTTACAAGATTATGAGGCTCACTTGGAAGTTTTAGAAAAGGATCTTGAGGCAACACCTGCTCAAGATAACCCAGAGCCTCCTCTTAAACAGTGCTACTGCAGGGAAGGTTCTTTACCTAGAGTGGTTACTATGAGGGGACTACCCCCAATCCCTCCAACTCTATTCCCAGTTGTGGCAGAGCCCAAAAAAACACAACCACGTGGAAGGCCTTCTGACAATGTGGGATACAATTATGAACCTATACCCATGAAGGATTTAAAGACAATAAAGGAAGCCATAGTGAACTATGGTGTACACTCATCTTTTGTGAGGCAATCCTTGAACTCATGGTCAGCACAGAATCGAGTAATTTCTGATGACTAGAAGAATTTGGCAAACACAGTGTTGAATGATGGCCAAAACTTCCAGTGGAGGAATTGGTTTAGAGAAGAGGCTAAAGCCTTGGAATCTCGAAATCAAACTGGAAATGTTACCGTCTTCAAGGACCAAATCCTTGGGGAAGGCCAGTTTGCTGATTTATCAGTTCAGGCTACTTATGATGACCATGCTCTGTTGCTATGTCGTACTTAAATGCTTGGGAAAAGGTTTTGGACCCAGGACAGAGAATTGAGTCATATACCCAGATTAAACAAGGTCCAATGGAGCCTTATACAGACTTTTTACAGAGGTTGACTCAGGCTGTAAATAGAGCAGTGTCGGATCCAGAAGTTAGGAAACAATTGATACTCTCTTTGGCCTTCGATAATGCTAATATGACATGTAA